>JAZGTJ010003965.1:9083-32768 GCA_036877575.1 Botia almorhae
CTCGGTTCACCGCATGGACAGAACACTGGACTCGGGGAAATCAAGAGGAGGCAGTGTGTGTTTAATGGTGAACAGCAGCTGGTGCGACAGCGCAAGCATTGTTTCTCTCACACGCACATGCACACCCAGCCTGAAACTACTGACCATCAAATGTCGTCCTTTTTATCTTCCTCGGGAGTTTACATCAGTCATAGTCAGCGCCGTTTATATTCCACCTCAGGCAGACACAGACATTGCTTTATGCGAGCTGCATGAAGCACTCACACACCACCAAACTCAGCACCGGGACGCTGCGCTTATTGTGGCGGGGGACTTTAATAGTGCTAACCTCAAACGTGCAGCGCCGAACTTTTTCCAGCACATCAGCTGCCCCACCAGGGGTGAAGGGACACTGGACCACTGCTACATCACAGTCAAAGACGGCTACAAGGCACAATCTCGCCCTCCGTTCGGGAAATCCGATCATGCCGCCATCTTCCTTATGCCGAAATATAAACAAAGGCTCAAGCAGGAAGTTCCGGCACGGAGGGAGGTCTCACGCTGGACGGACCAATTGGTGGCCGCTCTGCAAGACACTCTGGAGGACGCAGACTGGGACATGTTCCGGCGCAGCTCTGATGACATCACATGTTTACCGAAGCGGTTGTGGGATTCATCGGAAACTAGCGGATGACACAGTTCACAAAACTATCTTTAGAACATTTCCTAATCAGAAGCCGTGGGTGGATAAATCCGTCCACGATGCTCTGAGATCCCGCTCCGCGACGTACAACATGGGGCTCGCCAGCGGAAACATGGACAAGTATAAAGCTGCATCCTTCAGCGTGCACAGAGTGGTGAAGCAGGCAAAGCAGCACTATGGACAGAAACTAGAGTCACAATTTCAACAGAGCGGCTCTAGGACTCTGTGGCAGGGACTAAGAACCATGACGGACTACAAAACATCATCTTCCAGATCGGTGAATGCGGACGCTTCTCTAGCAGATGAGCTAAACATCTTTTATGCTCGCTTTGAGGCTGCAGCTCACAGTGCTACCAGCGTTAGCAGCGCTAACAGCGCTATAGGCAGCACACACGAGAAGCATGCCGAAGAGGACAACGCGTTCATCATCTCGGAGCAAAGCGTGAGAATGTCATTCAGGAGAGTGAATACCAGGAAAGCAGCAGAAAATAACAGAAATAACTTGAGATTCACTTGCGAGTGCAGTTATTACCAATTAGTAATTACCAGCGAATAATAAAGAATAAGAAGGACGCGCGTATATGTTTGTCTCAACCAAAACACTTAGGATCTGGATTTCTGGACATATCCCCACACAACACAATCACTCTACCTCAGCCGATATTGCACATACAAATTTGCACTACCTGTTTTTTTATATACATCTTTACATATATATTTATATTTATTACATTGTAAATACTTGCACACTTAAAATCTTTAAATGTTTACATATATCTTTATTTTACTTTAAATCTTTAATTTATTAAACTTTACATTTTTACTTTTACTTTCTGTAAGACAGTCGTATAAAGCATTTCACTGCATGTCGTACTGTGTATGATCTTGTATGTGACAAATAACATTTGAATTTGAAAGCAATGCATAGCACAAACCAATATATGTGTGTTACGGTGAAGGCTCCAGCCTTCTCTTAACCGCGCCACCAGGGGGAACCCTCCCCAGAATACCGATCACACAACGATTTCTACAACGCTTCCGCAAAGTGTTTGAGCACTCAGCAGAAGGTAAGAGCCTGGGTGAACAATTACTGACGTTCACTCAGGAAAGACTCACTGCCTCAGAATACGCACTCACTTCTCGTACCCTAGCAGCTCAGACGAATTGGATGAATTGGGACACGCTCAAGCTGCTTTTTAGAAGAGGACTCAACGTCAGGCTGCAGTCCAAACTCGGTTGTAGGGATGAGAGCAGAAACCTTGGGGAGTTCATCGAGCTGGCCATACAAATCAAATTGACAACTTAATATGAACACGCCAACCCAATGTTAACTCTGCTTCATTAGCTCAGGCACACTCCTCTCATGTCAAACCCATGCAATTGGGTTACACGCACCTAACCCCGGAGGAAAGGACTCGTCGCATCCAGAATTGCTTTTGCCTATTCAACCCAGCCCAGATCGACTCATGGTGAGTCCTACCATCACTTCAAAGAATGCTGCCTCTAGTATCACATTACCTGTTACTGTTATTATAGCAGACCAGGCTATAACAATCACTGCTTTCATTGACTCAGGGGCCACAGGTATCTTAATTTCTAAGAACTTTGTTCAAGAACATCATGTACCCTTAACTTCCTCTGATTGCTTCTTGACAGTGGAGGTGTTAGACGGTCGCCCACTAGGAGATAGAGTTACCCTGCTGACCAAGGACATCAAGCTGTGTGTTGGAGTGCTTAACTCCAAGAACATTCAATTTTATGTAATAACTTCCCCCAACCATCCTAAAATTCTAGGTTTACCCTGGCTAAGACAGCATAAGCCAATCATCTCTTGAACTTTTGGCGATAAAAATTAGCTCTAGAAGAATGGGGACACTGGTTAGAAGGGGCTTCCCATCCATTTACTGTTCTAACCGACCATAAGAACTTAGAATACTTATACTCAACCAAAAGACTTAACCCCAGACAAGCCAGATGGGCCTTGTTATTCACTAGATTTCAATTCACTGTCACCTACCGCCCAGGCTCAAAGAATACCAAAGCTGACTTTCTCTTTCGCCAGGCTGAGGTAACGCCAAATTCCATTATTCCCGAGAAACTCATAACCACGTACACTCATAACCTCATAACATAACCACGGAGACTAACCAGGCCAATAGTCAGAGGCCACCTCCCTCATCATGCCCACCTAATCTCACCTTTGTGCCTGAACCCCTTCGTAAGCGTGTGATCTCTCTAGTCCATGATCTACCCAGCTCAAGCCATCCAAGTATCACCGCAACTGTTGAAATCATTGAGAATCACTTTTGGTGGCCCTCTCTCACTCCGGATACAATGCCCTTACTAACTTTGCCTCTAAAACCACTGTTAAGGGGGAGCTGCAGGCTTAATTGATTGAGGTTGTGACAGGGACCTGGCAGGATTGAGGACCAAGGTGGAGCCAGAGGTAAGGAGGAGCCGGGCAGAAGGTATGGAGGGCCGGGGTGTAGCCAAAGGTCTGGAAGTAAGAAGTGCAGCCAGAGCGACAACAGACCAAGGTGGAGCTGGAGGGATGAGATAGCCCTGTGGAGCCCTAGGGCTGTTGGACTACAGAGTCAAGGGTCCGCAGAGCCAAGGTGGAGCTGAAGGGCTGATGGGAGGAGCTTAAGTCATGGGCCCAGAGAAATGAGGTGCAGTAAAGAGATTAACCCTACAGGGCTGAGTTGGTGCTAAGGAAGCCCGAGGCATTGCCCTAAAATGTTCTCAGGCTCCAGAATGAGGTTGGCTGCAGGCTCTAGATCCATGATGACCCTCTCCACCAATGTGGGTTTTTGGTTGGCATTGGCTCTGGACTCATGGCAGGCATGGGTTCTGGGTCTGCTGTGGATTCTGGTTCTTGGTCTGTGAGGGGTGTGGTGTGGAAATGGATGGGCTCTTTGGATGGCACATTGTCCTCAATGTCCTCCACCACCTTACCCACAGTGAACAGGAATCCACATGAAGAGAACATCATCAGCTCAGAGTGTCAAGTCAATTAATCTCACTCATGGACCATAAATGGAGAGGGGAATCTGGCTCTTAAACTGATCATTGAGTCCAACATAGAAAAATAAGATCAAAGCACTGTCATGGTAGTGGGTCTGATTCGCAAGGTTCAGAAACTCATGGGTATGGTCCTTTGTGGAGCGATCATCATGGATCATCAGCAGATATCAAACAGCCTGTATATCCATAACAATCACTATTTTTTGTCAGTCCTTCTTTCACAGTGACACAAGACAGAAACTTAGAAACAGAACATGAGTGTGACACATTATTAAGGAAATCAAAACAGAGCTACAGTGGAGATCAAAACTAGAGAACAATTTATAAACACTTAATTTTTTTATTTTGTTAGTCTTCATCACAAAAAATTTTAAGGAATATTAGCTGTGGGTGAACCACTGTTCTACTGGCATGCTTTACAAAATAACAAAGGCATTATGCCTCACCGCTTTTTGTTGGCATGATTTCTCAGTGCGCGACATATTATCAAATATAATAATTAATAATAATTAACTATAAATCATCAAAATCAACTCTGTTCGTATCTAAAACAGTTACAAATTGCAGCTTTAACGTGCCAGAGGAGAACTGGTCCTCCTGGCCGAGCCTGGCTTCTCCCAAGGTTTTTTTCTCCATCTATACATCATTGGAGTTTTGGTTCCTTGCCACTGTCGCCCTGTTGGCTTGCTTGCTGGGAGACTGGTGACGTCTTAGCCTAGGGCTTTGTAAATTGTAAACGTCTAATATTTTTTTGGTATGTACAGTACTGTGCAAAAGTTTTAGGCAGGTGTGAAAAAATGCTGTAAACAAAGAATGCTTTTAGAAATATAAATAATGATTATTTATTTTTGTTAATTTACAAAATGCAAAGTGAGCGAACAAAAGAAACATCTAAATCGAATCAATATTATTGATTTGTTACTACAAATGTTACTACCTTTTGCCTTCAAACCAGCATCAATTCTTATAGGTACACTTGCACAAAGTCAGGGATTTTGTAGGATTATAGTCAGGTGTATGATCAACCAGTTATACCAAACAGGTGCTAATGATCATCAATGGTTAAAACCCAGTCATGAACTGAAACAGAAACAGCTGTGTAAGAGGCTTAAAACTGGGTGAGGAACAGCCAAACTCTGCTACCAGAGTGAGGTTGTTAAAGACAGTTTCATGTCATGGCAAGATTAAGCACAGCAACAAGACACAAGGTAGTTATACTGCATCAACAAGGTCTCTCCCAGACAAAGATTTCAAAGCAGACTGGGGTTTCAAGATGTGCTGTTCAAGCTCTTTTGAAGAAGCACAAAGAAATGGACAACATTGAGGATCGTAGACGTAGTGGTCGGCCAAGGAAACTTAGTGCAGCAGATGAAAGACACATCAAGCTTATTACCCTTTGAAATCGGAAGATGTCCAGCAGTGCCATCAGTTTAGAACTGGCAGAAACCAGGTACACCATTTTACTGTCTGGAGAAGTCTGGCCAGAAGTGGTCTTCATGGAAGAGTTGAAGCCAAAAAGCCATACCTCCGATGTGGGAACAAGGCCAAGCGACTCAAGTATGCATGAAAACATAGGAACTGGGGTGCAGAAAAATGGCAGCAGGTGCTCTGGACTGATGAATCAAAATTTGAAATATTTGGCTGTAGCAGAAGGCAGTTTGTTTGTCGAAGGGCTGTAGAGCGGTACAATAATGAGTGTCTGCAGGCAACAGTAAAGCATGGTGGAGGTTCCTTGAACGTTTGGGGCTGCATTTCTGCAAACGGAGTTGGAGATTTGGTCAGGATTAATGGTGTTCTCAATGCTGAGAAATACAGGCCGATACTTATCCATCATGGGTAGGTATCACAATACCATCAGAGAGGCGTATGATTGGCCCCAAATTTATTTTGCAGGACAATGACTCCAAACATACAGCCAAGGTCATTAAGAACTATCTTCAGCGTAAAGAAAAACGCTGTAAGTAGTACTGGAAGTGATGGCATGGCCCCCACAGATCCCTGATCTCAACATCATCGAGTGTGTCTGGGATTACATAAAGAGACAGAAGGATGTGAGAAAGCCTACATCCACAGAAGATCTGTGGTTATTTCTCCAAGATGTTTGGAACAACCTACCAGCCGAGTTCCTTCAAAAACTGTGTTCAAGTGTACCTAGAAGAATTGCTGCTGTTTTGAAGGCAAATGGTGGTCACACCAAATAATGATTTGATTTAGATTTCTCTTTTGTTCACTCACTGCATTTTGTTCATTTATGAAAATAAATGTTTAACACTTCCATTTTTGAAAGCATTCTTTGTTTACAGCATTTTCACACCTGCCTAAAACTTTTGCACAGTACTGTTTGTATGCTATATTCGCATGTTATGTAGTTATGTAGTATGTTATGTAGTTCATGGTACTATTGCAAATCCCTTATACCCCTGTCCCAAGATGTTGTCTATTATATGCCATCCCTATGTAAGCTGGAACGCTCATATCATGCTCAACAATTGTGGTTTTATCGGTTCAGTCAACCCTTTATTTGTAAACATACTATAAACATAGTTGTTACGGTGGTGAACGGTTATGTTTGTGTTAAAAAGCGAGACGAGAACACGGAACTGCAAGTGAACGATATTTAATGAAATAAACAAGATAAAACACAAACACCTACCGTATAACAAAGGACGGCAACATGTGCAACAGCAGTGAATAGTGAAAGTACAAAAGACAAACCAGAGTGAGTGAACAAATAATCCAAAATCCAAACGACGGTATCAAAAGGGGCAATCCAAAAGAGTAATCCAATAGACAAGCAATATCCAAAAACCAGGCAAGACACAATAAACTACGACTAAAGACTCGGAACGAAACGCTAACGAAAACCAATTCCTGAACAATAACCCACAAGACACAACCCAAAACCCAGAACTTAAATACACACACTAATCAGACAAACACAGCTGAAACCAATAACCAAAAACAGGAAGTGACATAAAGGTGCAATGACATCAAAGGCACGTGACACAAACAAAACATCAAAATAAGAGTCTTCGCGCTCTGGAAAACGTTACAATAGTATACCTAATTAGTCTTTTACATCCCACACATATTATTTGCAATAATACCATTAACATGTCCGACATTTTTTCTGTGTTTTTATTATTATTCTTTCTTTCTCTATGTAAAGCTGCTTTGAAGCAATGTAACGGTAAACAGCACTATGTAAATAAAATTGAATTGAATTTCAACAACAGTGACATGAACCGGTGTGGGAAGAACCCAGTCACAGATCAGCTTTCACAAAAGCATATTTTATTTTAACAAAAGCTCCCACAAGGGGACAAAACAAGAAGACTTGAAAGAAACTAAATCAAGACTAGAATAATAGAGCTCTTTGAACAAGACACAATACAAGCTTTAATGCTCAAAAAAGCAAGAACCATTAAACAGTAACAATAACTATACACCAGCACAAGACAGCAGACACAAGGGCATAAATAAGCAAACAAGGCAGGTGAGGGGTATGAAGAGAGCACATGGTACAAAGTAAACAAACAATGGCCATGCGCTTCCACAGATCACAAGACACAGATCATGAGTCTAGACCCTGACTCTAAGATGCAAGAATCAAGACTAGAATAGAGTCAGGATCCAAACATCATGCTCTGACACAAAACACAGGGCTGTCAGGATCCTGACAAGAGAATAAAGACAAGAAAAAAAAAGAAGACAAGACAAGGACCCTGAAAAAAAGCCTTTATTTTGTGGAAAACACAATGACCAGAATTAAGCAGAAATTTCACAACTGAAATTTTTGAGGGTTACAGCTGTCAGAAATTAGTAAGAAGTGTAGAGTCCCCTGCCATGAATGACTTCAGTACTTCTGCGGCCACAGGGCAGCACTAGTTTCTCCCCAGTTTGATGCTAAACATAATGTTTCCCATTGGACCAAAATAAATTAAACTTACCCTCATCACTAAAGTGAACTTTGAACAAGTTCTGATCTTTCCATAAAACATGCTTCTAAGCAAACAATAGCCTAGTCTTTTGATTCCTTCTGCTAATGAGAGGCTTGGTCACTGCACAGTGGGCTTGCAGTCTGAATGCAGTCTGTTAAATGGCGAGACACTGTTTGCCGAGACAGATCCTGTATCCCCACAGAACCTGTTCAACTGGCAAGCAATTTCTAGCTGCAGTGTTTATCTGATTCCCAATTGAATTATCATTATTCTGCATTATCCTGTTCTCTCGTGCATTTCTCCTGTCCTCTCGTGCATGTGGATCACCAGCCTTTTTGAGGGACTTTAATGAATTGTGTGATCTCTTTGACCTTCATTTGGACAACCTGCTGTTACAGAATTTCAGTCGTCTTAGCACAGCCT
The DNA here is from genome assembly GCA_036877575.1 of Botia almorhae. Classification (NCBI taxonomy): domain Eukaryota; kingdom Metazoa; phylum Chordata; class Actinopteri; order Cypriniformes; family Botiidae; genus Botia; species Botia almorhae. Next base: position 17,154 of record JAZGTJ010003965.1, read on the forward strand.
ACCATCTTGCAAAATGGAAGGTTATTTAACAGGAATTAACACAACTAGGTAAAAAGTGTTATTTTATAAAATGTTTCATTGAAGTTTTCTGTATTGAGTTTCAGAATGCATTTAATTTATGAAAAAATGCCTTTCACCCCTGTCATTATAGGTTCAAATAGGATTAAGCAGTCACTGAAATATAGGAAATTGTTTTTTTTCTAATTTTGATCTCCACTATACTATAGTTTATTGATGCATTAAAAGCCTCGTTCTGAGGAGAAAATACCAAATCACCCCTTGATGGCTGCATGTTTTTTCCACCTCTTGATTTAGTTCTTTCTTATTTATTTATCTGTGCAGTAGGCAGGTCATTTGGCAGTTTAGGTTGCATTTTGACAGTATACAAATACACTTCACATACTGAACCCTATCTGCGGACTTAACTGTGCTTCATCACCGAGAACAATATAATGTGTCATTCTTTGACTAGATCTCTATCCCATTGTAATTCCTGCATCAGAGTGGAAACATTTGGAGATCCTCATGTGACTGAAAAGAACCCTCCAAACATTGTGGTGAAACTGTATGATCAGAACGCCTACTTAAGTTTTCATTGTGATACATTTCATCACAAGTTTTTGTGTTTAATGTCAAATTATAACTGCATAGACAGTCTTTTGATTATTCACATTAAGTCACATTTTGTCGGAGCACATTGTGTTTTGACAGCTTGCCATGTGCTCCGGTGTCCGCGTCACCCTCCCCTCTCGTTATCATTATCATCAGCTGTGTATTATCACCATAATCACACTCACCTGTTTCTGATTGATTGTCTTCCCTTTATAGTTTTCCCCGTTGTGTGCTGTCTTTGTCAGATCATCGAGCTTCTCAGCTGTTCCCTGACCATTGTTCCTGAAAACCTTTAGTTTAGTTAGCGGAAGGTTTAGTTTAGTTTAGTTCTGTGTTTATTATTAGTCATAGTCGTAGTTTAGTCACGCCATTTTTTTGTTCCTCGGTTTATATTCTCCTGCTGTTACTGGCGTTTAGTTTAGTTAGTTTATGTTTGTCCTGTCTCGTGTCTTAAGCTCCGGCTGCTTGTTGTCTTGTGCTTTGTGTTTCCCCAGATTCCGTTTTCTCCCACCGCCTGCTGTCCTCCGTCCTGGAGTCCGTCACTGCTTGTGCTGCCTGCTCTCCCGTCTCCCTCCGATGTGGTGGTCTCCGCTCGTCCCGGGTCTGTCTACTCATCATCTCTGCCTCGTCCTCCTCGCCGGCTCACCATCTCCCGATCAGCTCATCTCCATTTCTCTCTCGCTGGGTGTGCTGTTGCGTTCCGGTCTCCAGTGGCGGAGTTCCAGCTCTACTTCCGGGTTCTCCAGTGAAGGCGTCTGGCTAATTCCCAGGAGAGGTGTCACAGCTGCAGTATGCTGATCCGAGTTCTTCTGCCTTCATCATTCGATCCGGTGATCTGTGCGGCGGTCTGGGCGTTCCGACGAGCGAGTCCTTTTTTCTACAGTTAATCCAACTTTATCATTATCACAAATAAACTGTGTAATCGCATTTGGGTCTTCTGTCATCCTTGTGATCTTAACAGAACGATCTGACCAACATGGACCCAGCTTCTGGGTCAGCATTCGTCTTAGCTCTCCTCTGTCTCAGCGGAAATGGATCATATCGCCGAGGGAATTGCCAGCCTCCAGCTCAGCATGGAGAGGCTTGAGCGGAGAGCCGGGGCTGATCCACCAGTCGCTTCCTCCACTAACTCGTCGGCAGTTACATCAGGACAAATAATCCACCGCCTTATGATGGAGATCCGAACTCCTGCCGGGCCTTCCTGTCTCAGTGTGAGGTAGTCTTTAAGCTCCAGGCGGGTTTATTTCCGGATGATCAGACCAAAATCACCTACATTCTCACTCTCCTCACTGGGAAGGCAAGGGAGTGGGGAACCGCTGTCTGACAGGCCGGCGCACCCTGCTGTGATAGTTTGGAGAACTTTCAGCGGGCTATGACCGAGCTTTTTGATCGGTCGGTCTGGGGGGACGAGGCAGCCTCTCGTCCTGTTCGACTGTCCCAAGGAGGGCGTTCCGTCACCGCATACCTGATCAAGTTCGAGTCTCTAGCTGCATCTTGTGGCTGGAATGATCAAGCTTTGCGCGGCAAGTTCCTGAAGGGCTTAGAGGAGACCATCCAGGACTTCATTGCTGCCCAGGAACCACCACAGTCACTAAGAGATGCCATCCAACAGGCGCTTCGAGTGGAATCTCGTCTTCACCAAAGATCGCATCTCCGTGCAGCGCGTCTCTTGGGCAGTTCGGAGGTGGAGACCCTGCCTAGCTCGCGCTCTCCAGCAGTAGAGGGCAGTCTAGACACCTCTGAACCCATGCAGCTAGGACGACTTAAACTCTCTAATAAGGAACGTCATCGGAGGGCTGAACTGGGTTTGTGCCTCTATTGCGGGGGAGCCGGGCACCTGGTAAAGGACTGTCCGGTAAAAGGCAGGGTCCACCGAGCATTGGTGGGCCTGGCAGTGTCGGTCTCTCCGTCTTCATCCCTGTGTTTGTTTGAGTGTTCTGTGTCATTTCAGGCATCTACCTCTTGTGCCAAGGCGTTGGTGGACTCCGGGGCGGAGGGAAACTTCATGGACTCTCGTTTCGCCGCTAATATGGGTATTCCATCCATTCCCCTCGCCAAGCCACTTCCTGTCACATCCCTAGCAGATCGCCCCATGGTCACTGTCACTCACACTACACCGTCTTTGTTTTTGACTGTCTCGGGCAATCATTGTAAGGGAATAGTTTTTTTTTAACACCTGTTTTTGAAGCCCCTATTATACTGGGAATGCCTTGGCTTTCTCAGCATAATCGCCACATTGATTGGTCGAGACGGTCCATTTTAGGTTGGAGCTCGTCTTGTCTCATGTCTTGTCTCGGTGCTGCCTCTCCTGCTGTCCCTGTCTCTGTTTCTTCTCGTCCCCAGGTGCAGGCAGCGGATCTTTCAGGGGTTCCGACGGAGTACCACGATTTGGGGGTGGTTTTTTAGCAAGTCCCGGGCTACGTCACTCCCACCTCATCGTCACTACGATTGTGCCATAGATCTCCTTCCAGGCACTTCTCCGCCTAGAGGATGGTTGTTTTCACTGTCTGGTCCAGCAAGAGAGGCTATGGACAAATATATTGCGGAATCTCTTAAGGCTGGTCTCATTCGTCCCTCCTCATCTCCAGCGGGTGCAGGTTTTTTTTTTGTTAAAAAGAAAGATGGCTTGTTGCGACCTTGTATCGATTATCGAGGGTTAAACGACATTACCGTTAAGAATCGGTATCCCCTACCGCTTATGTCAACGGCCTTCGAATGGTTACAGGGAGCTAGAGTTTTTACTAAGCTCGATTTGCGCAACGCTTACCATCTTATTCGCATCCGGGAGGGCGATGAGTGGAAGACAGCCTTTAATACTCCCCGGGGTCATTTTGAATATTGAGTCTTGCCGTTCGGTCTTACGAACGCTCCGGCTGTCTTCCAGGCTCTTATAAATGACGTGTTGGCTGACATGATTAACAAATTTGTCTTTGTCTATCTGGATGAAATTCTTATTTTTTCTCCGTCTCTCCAGATCCATGTCCAGCACGTTTGAAGGGTTCTCTAGCGATTATTAAGTAACCAACTTTATGTCAAGGCGGAGAAGTGCGTTTTCCACGCCGAATCTGTTCCTTTCTTGGGTTATATTGTCTCGGCACAGGGTATCTGTCCAGATCCTGACAAGATACAGGCCGTGGTGGATTGGCCCGTTCCTGACTCTCGCAAAGCGTTGCAGCGATTCCTGGGGTTTTCATTTCTATAGGAGATTCATCAGGAATTTTGGCTCGATCGCTGCTCCGCTAACTGCTCTTACTTCCTCCAAAGTACCGTTTAGATGGAATTCACGGGCTCAGGATGCCTTTGGTGAGTTAAGATCCCGATTTACCTCTGCTCCGATCCTTTGTTTTCCAGATCCGGAACGGCAGTTCATCGTGGAGGTGGACGCTTCGGTTGTTGGAATTGGAGCAGTTCTGTCCCAAAGATCAGAGTCCGATGGCAAAATCCATCCTTGTGCCTTCCTGTCTAAAAAGCTGAGCCCCACCGAACGGAACTACGATATCGGCAATCGGGAGCTGTGGGTGGTTAAGGTAGCATTGGAGGAGTGGCGTCATTGGTTGGAGGGAGCAGCGCAGCCCTTCTTGGAGTGCGTACCCTGTCTGTTTTCTTCTTTTTATAAAAGCACAGGGTTTTATTGTTATTATGAGTGAATACAAATAAAAACAGACCCTTTACAGATTCGAATGATGTATTGGTTGTATCTGTACGATCAAAAATGACGGAGCATTTTACGTTTATTTCCGCCTTATCATCAAAACATGCCTCAAAATGCGCTGGCGCGTTTGTCGAAGTCGTCTAGTAAGGAATGACATGGCAACCGAGGCTTTCTCTGAACTAAAGTCCTGTTTTTACCACTGCCCCCATATTACGCCACCCTGACCCAGACCTCCCCTTTATAGTTGAGGTAGATGCCTCTAATCACGGCATGGGGCCATACTGTCCCAACGTCACAGGTCAACTCCTACCTTTCTGATTGCTTCCTGTTTGCCACCTGTTACCCATTAGCGGGACTATTTAAACACTGGATCACCAGGGACTCATCGCAATGTCTTGTATTGCCTGTTGCATGCATTTCAGAGCGTTATTTCCCTGTTGTTTGCCTGGTCACGTTTTTGGATTGTTTATGGTTTTTGATTGTTTGCTGCCTGCCCGTTTGACTCCGGTTTTGGATTGTTTTTGATTGACGTTTTTGTCTAGCCTCTTATATTGCTGTTTGCTGTTTTTTGACCCTTGCCTGTTACTCGACATGAATTGAATGAAGTTCTGCACAAGGATCCTCACGCCTCAGCGTCTCCGTTACAATTTAATATTAAAACACTGTACACTGTAAAACCCAATGAATTAATTTAACTTAAACAATTTGTTTACATACTAATTAAACTACTAAACTAATTACATAAATTTAAAGCTACAAAAACTCAATTGTGTAAGTTAAAGTAACATTTCTGAATAAGTATGTTTAACTAGGTGTTTTAAGTTCACGTAAAAACAAACATTGTTTAACCTTAATCAAAAAGCCTTTAATTTTTCAGTAACAAATTGTTCACATTGTTAATTTAAATCTTTAATGTTTTTAAACAGTTTTCTCAAACTTTCTGCAATGGTTTAAGTAACTTAAAACAATACTAACTGTGCACTTCAATTAACTTAATTAAATTAAGGAAAACTTAATGTCTTATTACTGGCATTAGTATTAGCACTTTTCTGCACAATGACTTAAACAAAACTCAAAATGTCTAAATCTAACTAAATCTAACCGTCCAACACAACTGAACCTTAAACTCAAGTGTTTCAGTGTTTTCTCTTACTGAGAAACACCTACAATAACACTTTCAAAAACACTAATGGTCAACTTCAAATGGTTAAAATGAAATTAACTATTTGATTGCAATAGCAAAAATAAATTAAACTTAAAAAGTCTTAGTAAAAAAACTTAGTAAACTTAAAATCACAAATTTGTGTATGACAGAAAATTAGAGGTGAATTTCTGATTACAACCTATTTTCTTTTGTAGAACCTATTTCTACATAACTTTACTGGCTGGTTTTACAGTGTACAAAGATATGTGTTGTTGCCAACTCATGTAGTCATTGTAGATTCACTTTCTTTCTTTTTTTTCTTCACATCCTGCAGTTCATCACTTCCCAAGTCAACATGTAAGTAACATTTTTTCCCATATGCCCATCCACACAGACACAGTCATATGCACAGCTATGCACACACATATCCTGTCCTCCTCCAAAACACAGCTACTCCCTCTTCTCTCAGTCAGGCAACACAAACTTGAACAATTGTTGTTGTTTAATTTTGACAGAGTTGTTGTAAATGACATAAACCACTGCATCTAAATCAGTTTCACTAGCGCTGAAGACTGGCACTGATTAGCAGTTCTCAGTTCAGGCAAATAGGCCCATCTGGGCAGTGCAGACAGCCAGGAATCTGACTGGAGATGCCAGTAGAGTTCAGGAGTGCCAGAGGCCCCACCCAGTGCAGACATGCCCAGCTGGTATCAGTTATAGTGGTATAATCACAGGGAAATTGAATTAAAGTGCTCGCTCACAGAACACTTAAATGCCCACCCACACGCACACACGCTCAAAATACCCACACTGTAACATTCATTTTATTTTAAATGCCTGACATTTTTTTCTTCTTTTCTTCAGTTGGATATTCTAGGTAAGCCTTTTGCTTATTTAATAGATGCTATTATTTTGAAATAGACAACAAAATATTGTTAATTATCCTTAATTCTTTCTGTCCTCGTGTTCATTTTTCCTCCCTGTCTGTTTATTTTGTGCACCTTTAAGCTTGTTCTTCCAGGGTTCCTCTTTGACAGTCAATGGGTACAATTCAGCACACACACAGACACACACCTTTATTTGGCATTAAAATATGCAACAGTAAAACATAAAGCATGTGATCCTAACCCTAACAAACAGTTACACAGAATGACAGATGTCAATCAGATATTCATAGCTACAAAACATCCCTCCAGATGTTAGCTTTACAGCACCACACGGTACAGATAATACAGAGCTCGGACCAGTTGTTCACCCCAGTATGTCACTCCCAGTATTAAGCAGTGGATAAGGGGCATTCAGATGTGGAATTTTTTCTATCCCTGATGGGTGGATTCCTCCAAAACTCCATGTACTTCTATATGCCAAGATCAAGATATGCCAATGACAAGATCTTGAGGGAGGTTCCTTGAAAGTTGAAAGCCCTTTCTGATCTGGCTGTATTCCCAGTTCTCCTATATGCTGGAAACAGCTTCATCCGCACAAAGATTTGTATTGTTTTTGGAGTGGCATTTTGAGAAGACATGTTTTGATATAAATGGTGGAACTAACGCGCTGCAATTACACTGCATAATAACTCATCTTCATTAGATACGCACACACTTGGGGGCAGCTGTGGCCTAATGGTTAGAGAGTCGGACTTGTAACCCAAAGGTTGCAGGTTCGAGTCTCAGGTCCGGCAGGGATTGTAGGTGGAGATTGTGAATTACCAGCACTCTCTCCACCCTCAATACCACGACTGAGGTGAGACCCTTGAGCAAGGCACCGAACCCCCAACTGCTCCCCGGGCGCCGCAGCAATGGCTGCCCACTGCCCACTGCTCCGGGTGTGTGTTCACGGTGTGTGTGTGTTCACTACTGTGTGTGTGCGCACTTGGATGGGTTAAATGCAGAGCACAATTTCCGAGTATGGGTCACCATACTTGGCCTCACGTCCTTTTAAAGAGACATAACATACAACGGGCTTGCATATTTATATTGTTTTGCCAATAGTAAACGAAAACATTGGCATTACATTGGGAACAAAGTGATGAAAAGAACAAGCAATTTGCTTCGGTCATGGTCTTGCAATGTGTGATACTTGCAAACTCTGACTCTCTGCACTTTTTCATTTTTCTCTGTACATCTTACTCTTCTTTCTTTTTATAAAAGGAATGGCATGATGTCAATGTTCTCTGTGTGTAACCATCGAAAACAGTGGTCTTTTCTAAATGTTCTGTTTGTATTTAAAGACGCCACGTTGAGCCGGCTGGCTTTATGTAAACCTCTTGTAGAAGTGCTGAGAAACATTCTCATTTTTAAGGCGCCCCCTTAAGAATGTGTCTTAATGACACTCTTTTAAAACCTTGCATTAACTTAATTTAAGTTAGAAACAACAGTCTAACACTGCATGACAGAACTGTATCTCCAAATGTCATCATTGTATTCAACAGTAGTGTCCATTTATAAACAGTCACAGTGGAACGTGGCAATCTTGACTAATGGTTTATGTGTTTTAGTTTGTTTTAGTTGTGGCATAATTATAAACTGTGATTGACTAACAGTATGATCTTTAAATTTTTGTTGCTACTATTATTAACCAATTTCTGCCATTAGTCTTCACGCCCATTTCGTAATTTAGTGTGAATGATGCTTCCACAGTGCTTCCAAGAACTTGTGCATTTATAACTGCCAGATAGAATATTAGGAAAGCAGCACAGGAAACTGAAAGTTGTTGCCTAAATCTTTTAAATTTCAAATTAAAACTTAATCTTTTAACTTTCAAATGTTACAGATCAGTAAAATATTAGATTTTACCAGTGTAACATCTCCCAGTCTTTAGGTGAAATGTGCAGGATTTGTGTTTCAAGTATTCGTTTCGAAGAATTAAGAAGAACTGTAACTTTGATGTCAACACCCTCATCATTGACGTGGTAAAATCCATATCTCCATATCTTGTCTCCATGCTGTTGTTGAATAAAGCAGGTACTATCACTTTAGATTTTAATAGATTAATTTGGGCAAAAAATACAGCAGCTATTATAACTATCAAAAGTTAACTGTAACTACTTTAACATTTGAACTTTGGCCGACACCTCTGCAGAGATTGCTTTTTGTAGGTTTATACTGTATAAAATACAGTTAAGATATCAAATATTCTGTTACAGCAAGCTGCTAAGCAGTTGTGACAGAGTTATAAACAATGTGGTCATGCTGTCCTTCATGTTACTTGTGTATTGATTGTTTCAGCACTGATGGCTGGCATAGCAACTGTGTTCCCAATGTCAGTTACTAATTCTAAAAAGACTAATTCTGGATTTCATTAATTCGTTCATTAAAGACTAGTAGGCAATGCAGCAAGAATGCTGCTTGACTCGGAAAGTTATTTGCACATGTTTGCCTCAGTTTATGGTGCTAGATGCTTTCACAGCAAGAGGATGCTTCTTTGGAATAACAGTTGAAATGGAGACATAAACAAAACAATTGCATTAGGAGTTATCATGTTCATATCTCAACTCACCAATCTTTTCTAGATTTTAGTGGCTGCCCAAAAAGGAGCTATACATGCCACCCTTGGTTATATACAACTGGCAGTTTGGGAGGAAGCCAGTGGTGGGCCAGTGCACTGCACTCATTGAATGTTCTGCTGCCAGCCAGACAGCCTGAATAGAGACCCTTACGGAAGAACAATTTGGTAAGTCATCCTGGTCTGCAGGTAATGGCAGGAATCAAGGTGTGCAAATGAAGAAATTGAAGAATGCATACCGCTTAAATAATATTGTCGTCAACTAGACAATGATGTATATTTATTACATGGAATACTTGATTCAAATTCATTAGTCATGACATTTCAAGTTGTTGGAATGTCCCCAATGTAGCATTGGAATGTAGCATTCATTATATCTGATAATGAATCCCTGAACCCCTGTACTCTATTCCATTCAATTGTTCTTTGTCTAGACACTTTTGAACACCCCATAGAAATGTGTCTGATCAGGGCAAGGTGATCCCAAAACCAGCCTAATTACACAAGGCCTCCTTAAGACAAATTTGTTAACCCCTGACGTACCAAAAATACAGTTTTTTACATCTCTTAAATCAAAAAGGTTTGGGAGATTTTGTGCCTTGTGATGTAGCCAAGGTACCATGTTTGTCAACTAATGGTATTATCGGGGGGTAAGGGTGTGATGAAATGTTGAACTCTGTATGACGGAACACTGTTTGGCACTTAAGGGTGTCTGTGATTAGTGTCTGTGATCAAGGCTCACACCATCTTAAACTATGACACGCTTTAGTCTCTGAGAAAGCCCAGATTTAATGACTCCTCCTCCTTCTCATCAATTCCATATCTAAACTACGCCCTTAATATACTCCCACAAAATAAATAAAAGCAACATTTTTAAAAAATTATCAAGAGGGATTAAGAAAATTAGAAAATTGGGTAACACTTTACTTGAAGGGAAACCAATACATCATAACCTGTCAGTGTCTTTGTCATGACAACTTGACAGATTATACTAAAATGCACCCCGTAGACAAAGTAAATAAAAGAGGACCCCCGAGTTTGCAAAACGCTGCAGGAGGGCTACAACAAAAGAGATGGCTGAAACAATCACAGCAAAGAAAAAATGTGGACAGCTCATACCAATAATGCATAAGTACACCTAATTGTTTTTTTCATTAACAAGTTATCCTGTTGGTTTCCCTCCAGAACACTAAATATGTGTTGAGATTATTTTGTGACCCTCTGTTTGAGGAAGCATCCATTTTTGTTAGTTTTCTTTTTCATTCTATGTCAGGGTCTGTGAAAGAAGGGAACTCAGGCGCAGACAGCGATTTCACAAACAGAACTTTATTAACAATAAACAAAGAAAAAAAACAAGCCAAACACGGGCTGAATTAAAAGAACTCAAAACTTGCCACAAGAGGGCGACTTAACAGATAACACAATCAGAAAGTAATTATAAACAAAAGACTAGAAAATGAACACGTCAGCCAAGATAATAACCAATGAAACGTTATTAAGTAAACAAAGGGTAACTATGAATAATAAATAAAACACTAAAAAAGCAAACCGGGGAAACACAGACTAGACACCAGAGATGAACTAACATAACGCAACCACAACGGACAAGACTGAAACAGCAGACCAGACTGGGTAACAAAGACAGGAACACAGGATACAGGCAGAACAACGAACAGCGGGAACGAGCAAAGGGACAACACTCAGAGCAGGCAAAAAAAACAGCGGGCGTTGAAACAACGAGCAATGCAACAACCATAAGAACAACACGGACCAGCACAAGACAGCAAACGCCAGGGCAATAAATACACATGAGGAACAATGACGAACAAGTGAGAGACATTAACGAAATGACTAATGAGGAAACAAGGAGGCGGGGTAATAACACAAGACAGGAGAGCACATAGCTAATGAATATGCAATTAGCCATGTGCTCCCACACGTAACGCACACCCAGAGCGCGAGTCCAGACTCCCCCTCAAAACGAAACCGAACTAAGACAGATTGAGTCTGAACCTCGCGCTCTGACACATAACAAGACAGAGTAAGGATCCTGGCAAAACGCGATCTATACTAGACAGAAGCCAGGATCCTGACATTCTATGTCAAAAAATTTCTGAACCCTCGGTGTGAGGAAGAACAAGTTCTGTTAGATGCCAGTTTTGTATGTATTGTTCAGATACATAAAGTTAAGTATAATCTGTCAAGTTGTCATGACAAAGACACTGGCAGGTTATGATGTATTGGTTTATGTCAAGTTGTCATGACAAGGGCATCTCAAACAGTGTCATTTTTGCATTAAAAATGACATAACTGAGCGAATGACACTTTATGACAGTTGTCATAAACATGCATAAACATGTCAGTCTTATGCACACCCCTTCAAGTAAAGTGTTATCGAAAATTGTTTCCATGTCTAAGCTTTAATCTTTCAGCCTTTATTTGCTCAGTCACTGGAAAAAAGCGAGACGAGAATATCGAATTCAGGACCACATGGTTCCCTTGGCAATATATTGCAGTCACAAAGCTGGTTTATTTAAGTTTCGACTTTCCAGCCCTGCTGGCAGTGTTTCTTTGTGGATGTGAGACATTTTGTCGTTTGCAGAGTGGAAAGAGGAATTCTTCACCCTTGCCCTGTTGAGCTCACTCTTATAAGCCCATTAACGAGGCTTCTTTCGTCTTGCACTTGTCACCTTTTCCATTTATCTAATCTGAGAACAAGTTTAAATTTGTTCACAGGCCGTAAAGAAGTTCAGAAATTTATGTCATATTTGTCTATTAGTAACCAAATGAATCCGTAGTGTCATGTAACACAAGTGCATTCCACAGCTCAAACAAATATAAATGACGCTTCGAAAGCTATGTTCAAAACCCCTAAAGCCACTTGCCAAAATTTCAGTCCAAATCCTCAAAATAATTTAGTTGCCTTGACCGGATGCAACACCTCTAGTTTGACCGAAATCAGTAACGGAATGTTTGACATTTGATAAAATGTGAATGTGAACATGCATGAGAAATGTGTTCAAATGGGGTAACACAACCAAATAATGGAAGTGTTTCATGAACTACAGCAAGTGAATAAATTGTATGATTGGTGTTTAAACCATGTTCATGTAGTAGAGATGGACAGTTTGCATGCTTAATATACTTGGGTTGTAGGATGAAGTAGTTTTTCTGTCACATATGATATAAATTTAATTCTCAAAAAGTGTCATGTTTTTGGTCATCCACATGTCTGCAGTTTTGATATACAGTAGCAAGGATGATTACCGTATGCTGGACTGTTTCATAATAAGGTTTAAGAGGTTTATTTCACTGAAGGTAACTGAAGCAACCTGGGAATTTCATCCCTGGGCCAAAGTATCACTGACTCATGGCATTAAAGACTAAAGGCTACTGGTAGCCACTCAGAAAAACATGATAAGTTAGAAAAGCCAAAGAGGAAAATCAGACTCCTCTTCACATGGCTACTGTTTGAAACCTTGTGACAGTAAAGATTCACTAAAGGTCTGACATCCACTATGGAAAAACTAGAAATATGATATTTGATATCTCCTAAAAATTTTTTTTTTTTACACAAATAAGAAAAACTGTCTAATATTAAGCCTGTATTGTTCCAAAAAGTCCTTATCTTTTCTTTGGTCCAACTCCATGTATAAGACTAAAAAAGATGACAAAAACAATGTGTTGCATGATTGCCACCTAAATCAAAGACAGTCTTAATCAGTCTCAAACACACAAGCAAGAGACCAACAGGCATAAAACACTTTTGTGGCGTATAAAGCAGTGCAGAAAGCTGGTTCAAACTCCCCTGTACATTAAATGAAACTTGAGCTCCATCAGTTCCCCAAAGACTCCACTCTGGCTTGGCCCAGAACCCACTACTATTGCCTTGTGCTCCAAAAAAGAAAAAAAAAGAAAGAAAGATCAGGTTTGTCACTTGGAGCAGGTTTTTGATGAGGCCAAGTACAACATCACAGGGGAAAGCAACACCCATCTGGTGGCTTTGTGGATTTTCTACGGTCCTGAGAGGGTTAAAAAATATACTTTGGAAACTGGGCGCTAAAAGCAAGTACCCATGTACAGGAGCTTTGAAGAGGTTTTTGAGGTTGGTCTTGAGGGAAAACTACTGAAAAGGTTTGATTTTGATCCTACATTTTGGTGCCATAGCCTGAAGGCCTTTAGACAGTGAAAATTTAGGGCTGTAATGTTTAGAGAGGCAAATGGCCCCACTAATGTGTGTGCTTCAGGATGTTCTGTAATGCAACTCTTTGTTCGACGACAACAGCAAACAAAGGGGCCTGGTCCTAATTAGCTGTTCTACTGAGTAGCTGTGTGGAGTCCTCTTTCTTGATGTATTTATTATGCCCTGACACTCTGCAGCAGAAGGCGCTGCAAGGGTACAGTCCTCCCTCTGATGTGGTAAGTCCTTGTCTTGGGCAACTACGTCCCCCCCACCTCTGGCTGCTCACCACCGGCGCCACAATAACTGCCACCCCTTCTTACCCCACCACCACCCCTGCTAGGGGTCAATTGTGGGAGAATAAGCACAGGCCTTAGTGAACAGATCCCTGTTTATAAACAGCCTGTCTGACAGCTTGTCAAAGGGACAACGCAGTTTTAATGGGATTCTTAAGAGACTATTAGTGCATATGTTTTATATATGGGAGAGAACATCCGTCTGTAAGTGCAGAAGACAGTAGATTTTGATTATTCACGTCTTGCACTTATTAGTATTGTGCCATCTGGAAATAAACACCCAGCATTTGCAATTGTATTTAGATTGCGCTGTAAAAGACTAAACTTGATTTCACATAATTTGACCAGGATGTGGTTGATGCATGGGAAGATACAGCTCTGAAAAAATCAAAACTGCTATTTGTAACAGCAGTCTACCATAGAATTGTAATCACCCACACTATGTACGTCAGAAGGAGGAATCATGAGAGTAGTTGAGCATAAGTGTTCCAGTTAAAGTAATTAGCTCAGTGAGACAGATGCTATCTCCCAGACTCATTAGGGTCTACAGCTCTGCCTAAGATGACACACACACAAACATACAGTATATATGTATGTGTGTGTGTGTCTTCATAACATGTTATCCTGTTAAGCGGAACATTTGTTGACATGCATTTATTGAGGTTTGTACTTGAATTTTATTAAAAATTTTAATTGATTGCCCTAAGGATGTGATTTATTACTATACTTAAAAACATATGTGGTAAAAGCAATATTCTCTTTAAAATGAAAACCTGAGATTAGCATAGCTCCTTAAAGAGCTCTTTCCTCAGAGTTTAATTGTTTTATTGTGTTGTTTAATCCACAAGATGCAGTGTCATTGGTGTGGTACTTTTGCGACAAGTTTCCAAAGAAAACACTGGTTTGATTTAGCATAAGGAGGATCAGCTCTGCGAAATTCAAATGTGTGTCTCTGCAGCTAATTAGCTTTAGTGTTACAGTATGAACTCAGTCCTACTGTTCTACCTTCCCTTTATCTGCTAAAGCGATTATTGGAAAATAAAAAGTCAAAGTCAAGACCATATCACATTTCATGGTCTTGACTTTGGTAATGATTTATCTATCATCTAGAAACATAGTCCTGTCTGAGTTTGGTTTGAATTGAAGCGTCTTGTAAGGGTGCCATCTGTACTTCATTGATGTTCTGTATCTCAGTCTAGGAGTTCTAGATCTGGCGACTCAACATGCTGATATATGACTTTATCCATATATCCAGCTGAGCTAATGTGCTACTCTGTTGTCATGTCATTTTTCATTATACTGTAAAAAAAAACTCATCAAGTGGAACAAGCTGTTCCACTTAATTTTTCTCCATTTTTGTTAATAATGACTTTGCAAAATAAAGTTTTGGCTACTAAACAGTTACTGAACAGTTTTACTGTTTTGCTTAGAAAAAACACAGTTTATTGAACACACAGCAGCCTTTTGTGGCAATATGGCCTGAGAACCTGACACAGAAAACAGGTGAAAGGTAATGTAAAAAAATGGCCAACAAATATTGCAATTAACAAATTGAAGAAATCTATAACATTTAAAAAACGTGATTATTTTCCAACCTTAACACTAATAAAAAATGCCCTGGGGTCATTCCATGTCAAATCAACCAAATTTGGAAAATTTCCTGGCTCAAATTTTAAATTGTAAACATATTTTAACAGAAGCAAGACCTACATAAATAGTGATGAAAGCCAAAATATTGATTATCGTTGATGAATAGTTACTGAGTAGATTGGGGTCAAAATTACAATTTTCATCTGAAATTTGGAGCCATAATAGAGGGGATGAAAATGACTTAAGAGGCTAGCATCATTATTTCATTTTAACACAGAGATTGATTTATCTATTTATAAAATCTGTTGACCTTAGAAACGTCATGGTTACATATGTAACCCCCGTTCCTTGAAGGAGGGAACGGAGACGTTACGTCAACTGACTGACGTATGGGGTCTTGCTTGAGAGCCCTATCACCTTCGCGTAGTAAAAAATCGCGCCAATGAGCATCGGCCCGAGAGGAGAGAACCAATGAGCATTTGGGCAAGCGCTGCGCACTGGCTCATGAGCACTTGGCGCGCGTGTATAAAAGCTGGCAGCGCATGCTTTCATTCAGGTTCTTGCTGAGGAGCCGAGATGTGTCCCGGCCATTCAGCGGTGAGTCAGGCTCGCGGCAGGGGGACGTAACGTCTCTGTT
>JAZGTJ010003966.1:0-32766 GCA_036877575.1 Botia almorhae
TTGACTGAATCTTCACACAGTTGTTTTTAATACAGGGCAGTTCTTAGTGTCTACCAAAACAAGACTACACATATACATAGAGAGAACGAGAGAGAGAGAGAGAAGGTAAATTGCAGAAACATAAAAGTTTGTACAGAGGTGTAAGCCAAAAATAGTGGAGAAAACAAGTATTTTTCACTGATTATAATGATTGACGTGCCAGAAGATAATGGCGTGAGTTTGAGAGCTTAGGTTACATGTAGGTCGAAGAGAAGCAGCACTTTATGTTCTCAAAAAGACAGTGATAAGTGTAGTTCTCAGTGTGTTTTTCATATTTTTACATATATTGTTTCCTTGTTCTTCTTCTGCATATTTTTCAGGATGCGTTTCACTTTTCACACTTGAGGTGCGCTTTAAGACCAATGAAACAAAAAATTGGGGCACCAACATTAGTCACTAGGGGCATCTACTGAAACAACTGCTGTATTGCAACAGCTCGATTTAGATTCTTTTTGTGTTTAAGGAAAAAGTGTTCAGAAGTACATGAAGGTGAGTAAGTAAAGACAGAATTTTTTGTGGTGAACTATTCCTTGAATCCTGCACATGTGGTCCGTTAGCAAATCATTTGGCGGCAATGCTCCGGCAGTCAGGGTGAAGTGTTTATGGGTGATTGTTTGACAGAGATGGAGCGAGAGATGCAATACCGCTGAATGATTTGAGGAGGAAGTGCCAGTTTTACAGTGACTGCTACTGACAGAAGAACTGTGTAGGTCAAAACACTCGGTGTAGTGTGTCGAAAGTCATTTCCACTTCTGAACTACTGACACAAAAGTCAACCGCACTGATTTCCTCAAATGACCCTGATAACAACAATATGCAGAATTATGAAATAATAAAGGATGTAAGCACAAATGTTTCTTAGCATTTTGAAACATAAGGCTTTGCACCTGTGGGGAAGCGCTGGTATTGATGTTTATGTCCACTTACCATCATTAGATCTGAATAATAACCTTTTCGCCTTCACTTATTTACCTCAAGTGCCGTGCCACAGTAATTGCATACTTAGCAATGAAATTGCTACCATATTGCTGGCCGCCCGGATGGAAGATGCACAGATTATCCAATCAGGAAGACCAGCTGCTGCTAATTCTTATTTCATTTGGTTCTTTAAAGCTGGTTCTCGCCCACTTCATGTCTGGCATTAAAAAACTAATAGAGACCCTCAGCTAACTGCAAATTTATCAAAAACTTTATCTGTCAAACCTGTTTGAAAAAAGTGCCATAATATAAAATACAGACACAACTCTTGAATCTAACTACAGAACTACTTTGAATTTCATCATCATTATTTCTACACATCTTTCATTTTCCTTCAGAATTCAAACACGAGTCATATTGACCACGTTTTTCCTCTTGTTGTTCATTTGTTATGTATGTGCAAAAGCAACCTTGACTTTTTTAAACTCCTGTTTTGATTTGGTACGCGATAACAAGAGCATTGGGGCAGATGTTATAATTTCTTTCTCGCCATGTGCAGTTGCTTTTTTGTATGAAAGCACTGCTGAAACTCCTACGAATACCTGAAATCCTTCGGCCCGCCAGAGAGTATCTCATCGTGACAACGATCCCTGATTGGCCTTGGTGGTTAGCGTAAAATATCAGTGGAAGTGGAAGACAGTTTTTATTGCCTGTGATCATGAGCTATATTCGTTTTTTTCCTTTCTTGTAAGTTCTCAGTAACTGAAGGCCATTCTGAACAGCTTTTATTCCTTCTCTCGTTTTCGTCTGCCTACACTCTGGAAACTGTGAATAGAGGAACTCCAAAGAGAGGCAATTTGCTTTCACAGTCCAGAGAGATAGAGATAAAGACGAAGTGGAGAAAGAGAGTTAAGAGTGTGTCCCAAACCCCTTGGGTTTCTCCACGACACCCACTCGCCCGCACGTAACTTGTGACTGGAGGTGAGAACATGCACTTGTGTGGGGAGGGAGGAAATGGAGGACGTATCAAGCGTTACAAATATAAACAGCAAAAAAGGGCTTATAGTGGATGTTACAGTCCTTTGGAAAATTGTATTTTTACGTTTCTGAAAATGTTTTTGCTTGACGCCACCAAGAAGATAGCATGTTGTGGGTAATTTTGGGAGAAAATAGAATTTTAAATCAATGAAACAAATTTCCTAGCAAAGTGATTTCCTGGTTCAAAGCACTCTAAACACTACATGCCTGGTGACTTCTGCTGGTCAGGAAACAATGAAGATAAAAATAGCTCATACCAGTTTAAGATGGTATGGCTTTGATGGATTTAGATGGGTTTTGGAAACATGTCAAATGGCTGGCCTGGAAATTAGGCAAAACCAGGTGAAACCCATCTTGGACAGATTTATAGACCAGATAGACTAGCTAAAGACTAGCACCACAGCATGACATGATAGTCTTTCTATAGATATAGTTTCCTGTTAAGTGTATGTCTATAGGATCGTTTTGCCTGTTCATCAACCAATATAAAAATGATAAGTCTGATCCCTTATAAAGTAAAAGCATACAGTCTGAGGTCCCATTCATGTTCATAGCACGAACAGAGCAAGCAGAGGTTTGTGACAAAGTTTAGTACTTAGCATGCGCAATATTCAAATGTTTGCCCTATCAAACCACTAATTATGTTTGCAGATTTCCTCTATAGAACTTGGCTGATATTATGGGTCAGCAGTAATGATGAGGAAGGTAAATGAAGAGTGTGCAGTGTACTATTAAGGTCCTGCAAATTATGGCTTTTAAATATGGCATATTAGCCTCACTGGTGTCAGTGCTAAAACAAAAAAAAATCTTTTCGACCACGAGCTTGCTCAAATATTTAGATTTACTTTTATAGGGTGGATTTTCAATGTGTAATAGAACTGCTATATCTGAAATGCATTCCTGTTTATATTTTGATCTTGCAGCATCGTAGAATTCACCTCCCCAGGTGGTAAAATGATGAGTCAGTGCAAATTGTTGAAGGTCAGCTTGAGAGGTCGGGAAATACAGCAATACTGAATATATATTATCTGCATTTGGCTGATACCATAGGTATTTTAATAGACAACATGATGCACATTCTGTAAATAAAGTCCCTATGGGAGCTCTCCATGTCCCCGTGATGCAAGCGATTTCCGCATGTGTTTGCAAAATTATCTTGGGCGATAATGCGTGACTGCGCGGGCAGCAGTGGAGTATAGATTAAATCTTAAATTACTTGTTTGTGGAACCATTCCCTGATCTCTGCTGACCCACTTCCTCCGGGCCCAGGATGAGACATGTAGTGATTATGATTCATTATGGGGCCTCGGAGGACCAGGAGGACTGTTCATCTTTGTGCCTGACTGCAAAAGTAAATAAATTTAAACAAGAGTAAAGAATGAATAGGTGTTTTATTTGCACCAGCCTCAAAATGATTCGTCGTTTAAAATTGTTTATGAGATGAATTTAGAAAATAGTTTTTGCCTGCCAATTGTAATCATGGTGAAAAGTAAATTAGTCGTCAGTAATCAATTCTGTTAACAGTGTGTTGACAGAGAAATAATTGAGTATAATGTTCTAGCTTGTTCAATGATTGTTATAATTCAGACTATTGCTTAGGTTTGCTGAGCAATCAGTACTGCTGCGGGCTTATTATTATTATTATGTAACATCCAAATATTGTTGTATTAAATTGCAATGATTATGTCCATTGAACAAAAATGATTACATTTTACTATTTTAATTTACAGTAAGGGTGGAACTTAAGTGTTTGTGTATGTCCTATGTTTGAACACTCTTATGTTGTGGAATACATTCCTGGTTCCAGGTTAACACATCACTGGACAATGCTTAACACCAGTGTTGAGAGTTGGCAGGTGTCACTGACTGTTTTCACTCTCCACTCAATAGCACACTGATAAGTTCTGATGTGTCCTTCTTCCACTGACCACACAGCAGCCAAGATCTGGTGCATTAGCCTCGTAGACTGCATGGAGGATTCTGTTATAGAAACAGCTGTCACTTTTCCTCTTTTTCTCTCTGCCTCACACACACACACACACACACACACAATGCATTACTTCTCTATACAATTTCTCTCTGTTCCTCACAGCCTTTGCTGTACATCTTTACATCTACTTACACACACAAGCAGACAAAAGACAGATCTTTGCGCTACCTAACAAAAAATCTGACAAAAACGGCAGATAGGAAAAGGACCAGCTGGTAAAGGTATTACAAGAAGGCTTATAGTTTACAAGCAGATAGTAAATTGAGGCTGCAGGAGTGTTAAATCTCTTTATTAAACATCTACAGCCTGGAATCTCACGCTGCTGTTTGGTTGTTGTCTTGAAGCAATCCTGACAGCGGTTTTCTTATAGAAGCACAGTGACAGCTATCTGCAGACGTAAGAATATTCACAGGAAATGAAACACTCAGAATGTTGACAGGTGGTTTCCTACTTTACCTGTCCTATACGCATCAAACACACACACACACACACACACACACACACATACACACACTCTCTCTCTCTTGAAGGTGTGTGTGAGAGTGAAGAGTAAAATTAGGCTACAGTTCTCTCAGCTCTGCCCCTGATTCAAGATACTTGGAAATTCACTCCTCAATATTTTATTTATACCTGTCACTGTGGCTGGGTGGTATAGGAAGAATCTTATATCATGGCATAAGTACTATTGTATATGTATATTACATATATATGTACTGTATATCACAATATATCTGCTGCAAAATCAATCAGAAAATATTTGACATATCACAAAACTCACAGTAATGAATGATAATTTGATAATATCGTAAATTGAATATTTGCATTTTTGTAACATACTATATGCAAATCAAAACACAAGTTTATATTGTACTGTATCTATTACTATATTATACTGTATATATCATTTATACAGTATAATAATTATAACATATTTTGATCTTGAATTTTGAATCTATGTTCGATGTAGAAAGGGTAAAATAACTGATACAGACCTGCGACAGTGTGGCTGCACATCAGATAAAACCTATAAAAACACGCCAAACTGTGGCAGTTTAATTATATTCAAGCAGATCACACAAGATTTAATTTGAAAATCTTTCTGTCCATTGCATTATATTCTCCACAAATTAGTTTTTTAATCTTGTAATGTTACGATTTTATTCCCAAAATAAGAATCTAAATGCATTTAGATTTAGAATTTCTTTTATAACTTATTTTTTCTTGTAAACCTATTGGCTGATCTTATTATATAAGCACTGATGTGTGTTTTATCAGATGGCTGCATTAGGACTGAGCTTTACATGTGTACCTGTTGCTTAAATTGAGGAGTGAGATGAAAGGCCAGTGTGAAATGTGCCCATGAGCTAATTGCATTACGGTTAGTGGGCATTCACCTGTGTATGATATTGGAAAAGACAAGACAGGGTGTTCCTAACAATGCTCAGCAGAGAACCTTGTGTGGTAGTCCAGGCCTGCAGATTTTAAAAGCTGGTTACAATAGCACTGAAGACCAATATGGAGCACAGAGCACCTTTGCTGAGAGCTGTGACTCATCAAGACACTTCACTCATTCTCTTCTTTTTTCTTCTGTTTGTTTCCCTTCTGTCTTGAGAAAAAACAGACGCGTGAACTGCTAATGCATTATGCAAAGAAAAGAAAAACGAGGAGGAGGACTTAATCCGTTTCAAATATCAAAAAACATTCGCCTTCAACGGCCAACTGTATTCTTAACAAGCATACCTTCTATATAATCTGTATCTGTGTGTGAGGATTTACTCCGTCCACTTCTGTTGTGATCGCCTTGGCCAGCAGACTCAGTGGGTGCTTAAATGTCATCCAACGTACAGTATATTTTCTTGGGCAAATAACATACGTTCTCCGCTCATTGATGGTCGAGATTAAGGTGTAAAAAAACTGCCTGGCTATGCAAGAAGCGCAACTTGCTGAAGCCAGTGCACTCTGGTGTGCAGAGTGCATTCGGTGCACTCTGCATGGAAGAAGCTGCGAGGTTCCAAGAGCGCCATGGCCGCAGAATAATAGGTAAATTTATCTGGAACATAAAGTATGGTAGGCGGCAGGATGCAGACACGGGTGGTAATGATGAGAGTGCGGATAAGGTGTTGAATGTGGTGATTGGTAGAGACGAGGTAATAAACTACAGTGAGACACTAGCTTGGAAGGAGCAGGCCCCAAAAAATATGCTCTTGATATATAATGATGCCCTGCTTACATAAAGAGGTATTGAAGAAGAAACAGCCCTGACTTGCTCAGCTGGCTGTATGTCATCTCCACACGTGGAATGAGAGGATCTTTTCACAAGGGGCCCCTAAGGGCCCTGGACACACGTTTTTGAAGGCCCCTCCTCCTGCTTGCAGACAACTTTATCACTACATTAAGTGATGAAGACAATTTAGCTAAACCGGATAACGTTAGATGACAGATATTACAAGGATGGGACTTTCTAAGGATTGTATGTTCACTACACATATTCACATAATACATTAGGTTGCTAAATGCTCACTGTAGTGATGCAATCATGTGGTAACTTGAAAAATGTTTATATTATTGGTCTTGGCAGATAATTTATAAACAATTGGCCTTTTGTAATGATTTAGTGTATAACATTTAGTTAACCTGGATTAAAACTAATTGAGATTTAATGTCTTTTTCAGGGGTGACCTACATAAAAGGACCATCCTACTTTTAAAGTGAGAGACAGAAATTTGAAATCAGTAAAAAAATAAGAATAAAGTCAATTATATTGCAAAATGTATGCATCAATTCAAAGTATAGCACCATTTTCAAAATGGCTACAGGCAAGGTTTAAACAAGTGGTTAATGGTACAGGTCAACAGTCGCTTTATTACTGGATAGTTTAAATTTGACTTAATGCATTGCAAATGGCAACAAATGCTGCGAGAGGGGACCTTTCATCTTAACCAGTCATAATGAAGGAAGATAATATATTAGTAATGAATATGCATGAACATGCAAATCAGTATAATGCAAACACACCACTATATCCCAGATGGAAGTGTAGAAGGATTGAGATGTAACAGGTGTTCTGTGAGGATGATGCAGACGGCTGTTTTAAGCAGCTCTCTTCCCCCTGCAGCTGAGCAGGTCTGAAAGAATTGTAAAAGCATTAGTTACAGCATTTTTACTGTTTTCTTTTAAAAGCTGCTGTATAACTTTGTGTTCTCCGCAACTCAGTGGCTAAGTCTCTCCGTGTAGATAACTCTGACAGTAAGCACACTTGTGTTATACATTTTAGACATGTAAACATTTTGGATTATACATAATTAGAGTGATCCTGCAGTATTTTTTAGACACAGTCTAAGAAACCTCATAAAACTGTTCAGTCATGACATTATTTGTAGGTCAACGCAGAGTGGCCACGAGCTCCCTCATAAAAACTACAACTACCAAAAGGATGTGAGTTTACATGTTTGACAAACTGGACACCAGTTGTAGTCCTTATGTAGAAACTTGTAAGCAACCTGGAGCACACTTTTTGAAATATTTTGAATAGATCAATTAATTAAACATTAATTGTGGTGATTTGTATTGTAATGCTCATTAGTGTATTGCATTGTTAGCTCTGCAAGATGTAATGGGCAAATTCTATTAATAAGCCTACAAGAAACAGTATTTGTGTGGTGTGTAGTTGTGAATTGCAAGCTTTCTAAATCAGTTACTTACAAGGTTCCATGATGGTCAGGATGCTGGCTATGTAGACAGTTCACTAGGTTTTGGAACAGAGCTTGTGTGTGTGTGTGTTCATTCTTTATCAGCGAACCTGGCAATGTTGCTTTAAATACACCGTAGTCAGAAAGGCCCCCAGTGGCTGGTCACTCCAGGGGCTTAGTCACGACTCCAGAGTTACTGTAGTGTCTAAGACTCAGTGGGAATGTGGATCAAAGATGAAGTTGTCCAGTGGCAGGCCCTTCCTGCTGAGCTGCATTCACAGCAGCTGACGGATGGAGCTCTCTCCGGATCAAATATATTGACACCCCTCCGCTTGAATCCTTGATCGTATATAGTCACATCTTTGAACACGCACCCACTCCCTCCTTTCTGCCACTCATTGTCTTGTCAGAGCGATGGCCTAAAAAAAGTATAAGCGATCCATGATATCGATCTTTCTTCATTTCCTGACTCATTTTGGCCAGAGGAATTTAAATGAGAAATCAATATCTTGCATGCCCGGCTCGCCACATGGGCTAATGTTTTGAGCGCTGAAAGAAAAGCTTAAGAAAGCCTTTAGCTTTGAGCTTGCGTTATGCAAAAGCTCTTAGGATTGAATGTCCAGGGTGACTGTGATTAAAGAGGAAGCAATTGCCGGAAGTATTATAATGTCAAATTACAAACATATAGTGTTTAATCTCATTTTTTGTCTTATATGAACTTCAGAGATTTTATGAACATTTGTGTTTTTTAAAGTTGTTTCTACATTAAAGACTTTGTTTTAGATGCTGCCAAAAGCTTGACATTGTACATTTACATTTTTTTAGGAACACATAAACATGTAAATAAGCAGGAACTATATTTAATGTACAAATACATAAGAAATGCATATGAACGTATGAGCATAATAACCGTTAATAATGATCTGAGACCATCTAACCTTACCAAGCCCCACCCCTATCTCTCTTAATAATATAACTAATCTCCAAATACACTTAAGAATCTTCACTCCAGACCAGTTTAGCTTCTGGCAGCTGTCTTCTCTATGGCTCTCATTTATTAGAGTGGTTTCAAATAATTGATCAATTAGCGGGCAAGCGGAGCTTGAAGCATCGTTCAAACAAAACAAACCACATGAGAAAACAAGAGGTGATCTTTAGTACTTCCAGAACAGTGCCTGAGTGATCCTGAGTCATAGGGTGAGGCACACAAACAACTAAAAGCACAACTCCGGGACCAAAAGCCCATGGGAACCAGGAGCTGTCGCAGACTTCATTTCCCATAATCACCCCTGAGAGCTGGAGAACAACAGCCAGTGATGGTGTAAGCAGTGACTCAGACAGAGAGCAGATGGATGATCCCCCGGTTCACGCTCTAGCAGGCAATCGCCTTCTACCTTCCCCTGCCACACACCTGTTCTGAACCACATTGCTGATGATGCTTTTGGATTTGTCAAACGCACTAGTCACAAATAACCAGCTAAAAGAAACAGACCTTAATCATTCAACTGTTTTAAAGGATGCTACATATCTCTACAAGCCCAAAATACATGTTTATATTTCGATTGCTATTTATTTTCTTAATATATCTTTCTGGTCTTATTTGAGATGATTTATCAGAGCAATTTGTTTCAAAGAAAAAAAATGTTTGTCTGACTAATCTTTATTCAGATTGCTAACCTAGCATTGACCAAAAATAGCACAGACGGCTAGAATGAAATTTAACACAGACTAAGAGATGTCGAAGTCTAGAGGACTGTATGTGCGAGAGGTTGAGAGAGTTTAAACTTGCCTGTGTAGATTTACAAATAAACCAATTAAAAATGCAGCTGTTTTTCAGTAGTTGTGTATCACATTTGGTTGCATTTTGTTTTGTGATGTCACTGGAACAGAGAGCAGAGCTATGGATGCTTCACAGAGAGGTAATTGTCTAACACCTGCTATTGTAACAAACTTTAACTTTTTAGACTGAAATAATAGACTTAAGACTACCCGTCAAAAACACACAGATATTAGACCATAAATAACATTGTGCTGTGCATAAATTGATACAATTAATTTTCTTTTAAATATGTTACATAAAGCTTTAAGTGCCTATGACCAAGGTTGTGCAAGGTTGTGTGAGATGTTAATTTTGTACATAATGTAGTCTTTCTAATATGATACTAGTTAAGACAGTTATAGGAAAGAATGATAGATTTGTTACCATTGGTCTTAAGAAGCCCTTTATGTCCCAGCCAAAGACCTCATGAGAAGCAGTTCCGCATAATTAACTGCAAACGCACAGTAAGTTCTGGCTCCATTTTGATATAAAAACACACTTTTTACAATCCAAGCCCATCTCATTGGACATAATTAAGCTCCACCCTGCATTTGCTGGCCGGACTTATTGTCACATTGCTAAGTCACATTGCTAAGATCAAAAGAGCTGCACAGTTTGGCCTTCAAACTAAGAATGTCTTGTTTATTTTGTCTCTTAAAGAGGTTCCTACACAAAGCCTAAGCCCAATGTCAAACCACCAAATAAACAGAAAATAACAAAATTCTGGCAATAGTCTTGACAGTGAGTTTTGCAATAAAATGGCAAGCTCTTGGCATGACAGCAGGTTTATACTGCAGTTTAGCCTTATATTATTGCTTTAATATAACCTGTTAGAATTTCCTTGCGAATGCCAGGAAATAACTGCTACTGCAAAACATGCTATTAGCAATATAGACCCTGTCATTCTACACATTCTATCCGTTATTTACTGTGAATAAAGGATACTGTGAATGAAAGGACTTTCATTTTAGAAGTAAATGTGTTAACTATAAGCAGATTTGGATTCCTCACAAGTATGCTAGAAAAACAAAGTCCAAAGGTGTCCAAAGGTTTCTTTATAATAGTAAAATGTATGCTGCCACAATGACTTTCTGTTTCTGTTTGACACTATTCTGTTTCTGTCTTTCCAGTACAATATACAGGAACTAGCAAACCAAAAATAATCTAAACAAATCTTACCGCACTGCTGAAAATGTCCACAAAAATTACACGCTTTCACTACCAAAAGTAAACGTGTAAAAAGGCTAATTTAAAATCATTCTGTCTTGATAACAGAAAGCTTTTGCTTTCAAGTCTGGACTGAGTCATGTTCCTATCCTGTTTCTCCTCCACTTGATTTCCTGGCTGTCTACTACTGTGTCTATCAATAAAATGTGGAACTTACAATGACTCAGCTTCAGTGGTGTTTGCTGTTGTCTAATACTGTGTTGACAGGAGCTGTATGTGTGAGTGAAGAGAATATATGCACAGCTGAGCTGATGCAGGTGAGAAATGAAAGTGTGTCTATCTCCATTCACACATTCATGCTGCTTGTGTAGTCGTAAATGGTGCAAAAACAGGCATGTCCCACTTATCCATAGTGTCATTAACCTCTGGAAGATACTTGATCAGTTTTTTGATGGTTTGCAAAAATGCTCACCTTCAAATTCAACCAATTTTGCCAACACTGATAACTAAGGTCGGAAAACAGGCAAAATTGACACTCAATATAAAATGATGCCAAACTTTATTATAAAATTAATAATAATGACTTAACCATAAAATTTTTTTGGAATTAAATTAATTATTTTATAATTAAATACAATTAAATAAAAAACAGTTATCTGGACAATAGCATGTGTCCAAATCTAGTGTTGTATGTGTGGCACTTACTGCAGGTTTCAGCAGATATTAGTCCTCTCAGCTACTCTTTCACCTCAGTATGTGTGTGTAGGCCTGTCATAGCTGTCTGCATGCAGCAAAGGTTTACAGTAGCTGTCCTTTCCCTCTGTGGACTCATGCCATGTATCTGCTGGAAAGCAAATGCCAGCACACTGGCCAGGGACTCCTGTTGACTCCTGATGCAAATAAATTTAAACACAAGGTCAAAATGCTATGACAGAAAACATAAGGTTCAGTGAGCTTAGCCAGACCAATAGTTCCAATGTTATAAGGTTTATATTTTTGAATTTTTTTAATAAACTTTCATTATATTTACCATTTCCATATACAAAACATAAATGAGATCAATATAATATTGTTGTTGCTTAGACACCAAAAAATCGAAAGTAAGATTTTCAGTATGCAAAGGTTCAAAAAGTGTCAATTTATGATAATATTAAAATAAAACATAACTGATAATGCAATTAGGTCTTCAGGTCTATAAAAGTATTCCTCCAGATTATCTCGTTAAGGTATGAATGTTCTCATTTGAGACGCATGAGATGGATTATGTTTGAAACAGTGTAAACACCCGCTGTGAGCAGATCCATGGCCAATGCCACATTCTGGATTAATATGTACATTTAATACATAATTAAATGTACACAACAACCTGTTTAGAACATTATTAAATTCCATATCCATATAATAACGATAGTAAACATAAGCCCTTGAATGGTCATACAGAATCTTTGTTTATTATGGCAATGCTCAGATTCTTTGACCAAAAACAGACAGATCTGTGCACATTCCCAGAAAAGAGCGTGGGATTAGAAAAAGAATAGGATTTATGGAATAGAGACGGTTAAGAGAAAGAGAGAGAGTGAGAGAGCATGAGATTTGTCTATTTCTTTCTGTAGCTACATTAGAATGAAACGGTAAATACAAAGAGAGAACACATTACCTTCTGTCAGTCTGGTTTAGGTACCAAACTGACTGATAGTTCTGCTTCTGTGGGTACCATGGTAATAAAAACATTCTGCTTATCCTTAGGTATGTTCGCGTGTTTTTCTGTCACAGAACCTAAACATAGACCAAGCAAATGTGTTTTCGACCGTGTCAACAGTAAAAGCTTTGCTTTGTTTTTTGTTGCTAATGCAAGAAGCCAATTGTAAGGTTGGTGTTACATTGGTTGGGGTTTATAGTTACTCCTAAAGGAATTCTCTGCATAACTGACCCTTTGTTAAGCTCCGCCCCTTGCTCACTCACACATCCTGTACAGAATGTGCCATAGGAATGTAAAGATGTGTGATGTTAGGGAAGTCTCTTTAAAAGTTTATTTATAAAAAAATAGACAAACAGAAAAAGACTGGTCAATTTAATTGCCTGTACTATAATCTGCTTCAATATATAGAATAACATGAATTTACCAAACATCTGCAAATGCAGATGTCCATACTGATGTTATACAGTAAATTTGGGCATGAATAAACTTTCACGCCTAGCAGAGTGTTGCCTTATTTTCTGTAAACAAATCAATTCGTAATCCAAACACACATTAATTCTGGACGTACCTTAGCAAAGAACTAAAGCAAAGACAACAACAGATGTTAGGATTGGTCAATAATGCTTTAAGGGCGGAGCTTGGTCAATTACGCATAACATGGTCATAATTGTCACATGATATCCAGTAGTTGAAAATAGGCAGTTTTGTGGAGAAAAGTCCTCAACCTGTCAGAGATCTGATTATATAACTGGATTTTTGTTTTGTTTCTCTTCTTGGCTATGGCGTGATGATTTTCAAGACAGCCATACCAACTCTACCAACTGTCAATTAAACTTAATGACTGTGCTTTTTTTGACAGCAAATTATATGGTCCTGGGGTGGGCTCAGTTAAACAGTTTTCATAAAAATCGACTGACTTCCATGATGCCTTACCTAGTTGTGGGGAAGAGCAAGTTGTTTTCTCACTGGACGGCACAAGCTCCCAAATGGTTCTTTTTAGGTTTATGTGCTGGAATGGTATGAACAAACCACTATCAATAGCAATAATTTACCAGATGGATTGACTGATATATTTGAACAGAGTGTGAGATTGTGAAATAAACCATAAACAGCATTGCACCGTTATAAGCAGCTATTCCCCTGAAACTCTTCATCAAACTTAGAAGCTCAATAAGAGATGAGAGTTGGGTTTATTGTTCACATGCTTTTACTGACACAGGTTAAAAATGATCTTTCCCTTAAGGAAAAGCTCAACCGACAATAAAAATTTTTGTCATTATTTACTCACCATAACATTGTTCCAAAAACACATGCTGTCATTTTTTCTGGGGTACTCTTAGAAGAAAATGTTTGCACATCTTTCAAGCTAAAAAACTACAATATTAAACTATATACACACATAAATAATTTTGCTTCATGTTTAGTTACTACATATACATATACAAGAATTAATGTTGTTTTGGCAGTAGTGTTGTTGAAGTGCTATTTTTAATCTGGTTTTGGAGGTAAGGAATATGTAAACAGATCAAGTGAATAACAATTTGTCATTTTAAAAGACAAATATTGCATGCCTGTCATATGGACCTATTTTATGTTGGTTTTATAGTATTTTTTGTCCTTTTTGAAGTCTAACAGCCATGGTGGCCACTATGAACTGTTGTTCTATTGTATGAATTTCAGTACATTTTCTCAAAATATGTCCCACACAATGTTTCAAAATAACACCATACAGGTTTGAAAGGCCATGAGAGTGAGTAAATAATAATAAAGTGTTCATGTTGGTTGTTATTCTTTTAAATATTGCAGTGTCTACTGCTGGGTTATGTTCCCACAGTGGCAGAGAGACTTTGGCATTTTGTGGTAGGAGGTAATCTGGATTTTTTTTCCTCCTATGGGGTTTGTTTTTCCCCACAGATGTCATTTTTTTCAATTCCGTCCCATTGTTTTCCTCCTTCATTTTCCCATCTCTATCACATTCTTTGTTTGTTTCAAGGACAGTCTTGAAGTCAGTAGGCGATTCTGTTGTCCAGTATTCCTCACGCTCCCTCCTTCTATTCATATCTCTTTTCTCTCTCTCAACCTGCCAAGGTCTATCTTTATTCATTTTCTTTAAAGCTTTGACTGTTATTGTCTGATTATATTCATTGGCCATACAACATAAGGGTCGGAAATACATGCGCTTCAGTGCTAAAACCTTGCCACCCTACACAGCAAAACAAAACACACTTACAGTACATCGCTTCTTTATGCAAAGGCTCTCTATTAAGACGTCTCTGTGGGGATACAGCACAGCAAAACATTACTAGAGGTTTCTCAGGGAGAAATGTAATCTGTACTAAAATTAAAAGATAGATAACAACTTCATTCAAGAGTTGATCTTGCATAGCCCAAATGTTCTTTCACTACATTCTTGTTGAGCACAGGCCTGAAATATTTGCCATGGACCCTTAGTGGGCCTACCATTGATTCATTTGTCTAAAAAAATGAAAAAATTGGCGAATACCAGTAGTGTACATTAAAAATATTAAGCACGCCCATGCATGTTTCTATGGAGTTGGCAGGGATGCTTAGAGCATCATCATGGCAACGGTTCAATATAAAATCAGAATCAAGAAAAAGAACATCATATAGCTTAAACAGTTTTAACAGTTTAAACTATGGCACATGGGTTTTTATTTGTGATGTCATTTTTGTTGTGATGTCATTGTTCTGCCTTTAATAACAGTTTGATATTGCCCCTGGCTTTGGGAATAAATATAAAGCATCATGTATGACTGTTGGAGCTTAAATGCTCCTCAGATCATATAATTTAGTGGAAAACAAATTCTTTAAAAAGTTATTCTTTCAAAAGAACAGTTTAGTAATGTTTACCATTTCTTCAGATGTGATTTGGACTAAATGTTTTTTTGTGACTTAAATTATTTTAAAATACAGGTATGCAGTTAGGCTGCTATCGCTGGAACAGTTTAATGGTAAAATGCTCAGTTTTTGCTGTGCATTTGTATAATTTGTAAAGACTAAAATTTTGACAGCACAATGTGCAGTAAATATGAATAAACGGCATACCTTAATACCTTTCTGCAACAGAATCGCTAAACATTAAAACATTTTTGAGACATTAACATGTTAGAATGTGTTGCACTTTGAGGTAAAAATCGATGACACATGTTAGACATTTTACCTTAAAACAACAAAGCTACAGCAAGGTTACTAGTTCAATGTGAATTGTAACGCTCTTCTGTATGTTTTCACAGTTTTTATGATAGGAAATGCTCTCTGGCTTATTATTTCTGTCCAGTCACCGTAATAAATAATACAGGCCCTACGCGCAAAACACAGGAAAGTTGACCAGCAGACCAGAGTGAGGGTATTTAAACTTTTCTTGCCATAGTTCAGTTAACACTTATACTGTATACGTGAACCAGCACCATTTATACCAACTTATTCAATTGCACTAAACATACTGAAGGCACATGTATGTATATATGCTGTGTCCCAAATCCTGGTTTTCGATGTCAGTGCTGCTTTGACTGCTCTTTCGAGTGCTGTTCTTTTTTCTTTCTTAAATGTTTGACCTAAATATCTAAATCTCAGAACTGCAAACTCTTCTATTGTCATCTCTCTTTGCACACCTACATATTTGCCCCAATTGCACGTTCATCCTTCTTCATAGGTAATAATAATAAAAAAATGACCATTAATTGAATGCCTTTTGTAAGTTCTAGATTATTGGAGGGCACAAACTTTTTAAAAAACATCACTGTGCCATAATTAATAATATTATGCCAAGACATAATAGTACGTTTTTATTAATAGTTTTTATGATGGTTTATTATTATTATTAAACTGAGTGGGATAGGTTTATGGCTGTCGTTTGCATATAGAACTATTCACTGCATAATGCTCTTCCATCATAACCAAATTCACACATTTTAGCTCAAGGTAAAATGATTTTATTTCAGGAATGATATAGGATCTCCAGAATCAAGCTGTTCTGTTTTGTTTATTTGCATTTGATTATTTATAGTTCACAATTCGGTTCAATTTATTTATTATTTTATTATTACAATTTATTAGCATTATTTTCATTTATGCTTATGAAATCAATAAAAAAATTTCTAGCAATGGATCAAAGTTTTTGTTTTTGCTGATCTCATACCGTTTGATAATGAAATTCAAAATAGAACAAATTGTGTAATGGGTCAAAATAAAGTATAAATTAAATTGAAATATGGTTCACTGAATACACCTTTAAGCTTTAAGCTTTAAGTGTCTGCCAATTTTCCACATGGGAAGAATTAATAGGACCACCACATGTTTAAAAAGGGATTCACTAAAAGTAGTAATTAAATCAATCAATTGCAAATTGAACAGCTGTTGAGTCATAATTAGCTTTTTTAGTGAGTGCTTATCCACCAAAAATGCTAATATGACAGAATTGGTCACCACAGACCTCATTGTGTTCCTCCCGGGAAAACTCATAACCTTTCCTCCCCTGCTCCTCTGAAGGTCTTACAGCGTGGAATGACATGAGGTTGAGTAATAATGGCAGAATTATCATTGTACAGTGAACTATAGCTTTAAGGTCGATGACTACGTTTTAAAAGCTCAAAAATGCTGTCTAGGTAGACAGTTTGCTCGGTTTTGTGATGCATCCCTTTTTGTTGAATCTGAAATATTGCTGATAATTGATTTTTTTCTTCTACACATGCATATTTAGAAACAAATGAATGAATGAGTGTCGCAGGATCTCATGTAAGGATGCCAGGACTTGGCCATGTGTTACTTAAAGCTACTGCTACTAAACATCTTTTTATGATACGTAAGCATTTTAACAGTGTGGCTTAGGTAGGCTGTATTTAACTACATTTCTCCCTAAACCAAAACTTTGATTTGGGTATTAAGAGTAGAGGCATTTTCCTTAAAGTTAAGAGACTATTGATACCAATTATTTCTAACACAGTTGGGACTGAATGTAATACACATAGCATGTGTCTGTATCATATTTGCAATTTGAAGTTTTTATTTTGCTTTATAATTGAAATAAACCAGGGGGCACTGTGTAGCAGAGACAGTGTAAAGCTTGCTGCAGTCCCTCTGGCTCAACCCGCCGCAGATGGCACACATACTGCTTAGAGAGATACGCTTATATTTCACACCTTCTCTGGTAACTATTCTCTGATAAAACAGATAGCAATGCAAAAAGAATGCTTTAAATTTACCTTACTTAGATAAACTAATAAAGCTTTTCTATAAGATCCACTTTAAATGTCTGTTAAACATTTAACATTACCCTCTTAAATTAACACTTAGTTTTAGGTGTTGATTGTCCTATAATCTTCAATGTAAATATTTAAATCTTTCAACAGGAAAAATGCCTGTAATTCAAATAGAACCTTTTTGAAAACTTTAACCTCTGTACAAGTGTTGTCACACAAAAGTGTGACTAGTGGTTATGTGTAAATTTCACTCTTTTTAATACCGATTTTGTTACCCAGTAATAAAACAGTTTGCTATTAAACATACTCCTTTGAAATATTTTAAAAGTTCAAAATTAATTAACTTACTCTTGTACACAGTGATTAATGACAGCAAGTTGAAAACAGCCATATCTTGGAATGCGAATTTCCAGCACTTGATGCAGAAGGGTTACAAAAGGTTCTGCCTATATAGTTAAGAAATTAGTTAGGAGCAATTGGAAATAGTTACAAAAGATGTTCCACCTTTTAAAAACAATGTCTGGCTTTTTATATTGATGAAACACTGGCCCGGGTTATTGAAAACATTTGATAGACGTCCCATAAGAAATCAATGCTTTTAAATGAAAACACTCATGTCAGGCTTTTTTCATTAAGGCATTCCCAGAGGTACGGCGTGAGCTCCCTGCTGGGTCTGTGCAGCAGAAGGAGGGAATGATTGGAAATATGACTGTGGGAAATGAAGGGCAAAATCTTAGGAACGGCAGAGATGTTTGAGACAGCCTCTTACAGCTGTGACATCAGCTGTCAAAGCAGAGTCTTTAAAGCAAACTGTATCTGACTGGTAATGTAGTCAGTGCTGACATCTGCCATGAGCCGAAGGGAAAAAGCAAATGCTTCCTTCAGGGCCAGACTGGGATAGGGTGGGGGCATAAGTTGGCTAATGAACAGGGAAAACTTTACAGAACATCAAGACACTGGTACTGCTATTTACTACAACGTTCATTGACTATAAACACTGTCTGTCTGTCTGTCTGCTACTCAATTAATCAAAAAGTCAGTCAGTTAGTTAATTGTCTGTTGGACAATTTGACATTCAGACAGACAGTCAGACAGACAGATGGATAATAGTATTGATAGATTGATTAACTGTATTTATACATATGATATTGTTATATAGCAGATGGTACTTTTTGTACTTTCTGTACTTTGTGTTAGTGACCGTAGGTGAAAGATTTTTCGAGCATTTCTCTTCTCTCAACACATGAAATAATAGTGGTTTTGTGGATAGATGAAATGTTGGCTCGGTGTTGGTAAAATGATAAATATCTGATCTTCAGGAGGGACTGCGTCATTTTAAACACAGCTCAGAGAAGTCAATAAAAGATCAACATTGGGAAGATCTTTCTGTTTCCTTTGTACACTATTGACTGTGTAAACAGTGAGGCATATAGGGATGAGTCTTGTGACATTTGTTATCTGTGAACCCGGCACAGGCCCTGAGTTTCTATGATGACTTCAGCTGTCCATAAATGCCTGGTAGCTGTTACTCACAGGCTGAGTCATAGTCTCAAAAGGTCCTGCCTTCCCCACCACACCGCAAATAGATACCAAATCATTCTGCTGGTGCTGACCTCACCACGCAGCTAAATATATTAAATCTTTGGATTTATTTTATTTGAAAGTCAGATGTTACAAAAATTGTGCACCATTCAGAATGTCTTTTAAATTCCAGCTAAATACCAGAATTTGAATTGTGTTTAAAATCTGGATGTAGAATTTGAATGCAAATAATATTTGATTATTATTAATCAATTAAAATAGAAAATAATGACAAATAGTAAAATTTAAAGAAATTGTTTTACCAACTAGCTTTTTTGACGTCTGTATTCATTGTTTTGATTACTAAAGAAATGTCTTTTTGGAGATTATATAGAGGAATAAATTGGCATAAATGTCAAAATGATCTATGCTCTATTTTTTTTTTTTTTACAAATCTTGTGTTGGGCTGACGGAGCTGTTTTGTTTGGTGACTGTGTTTATTATTGCAATACAGCATAGTCCTCTTCCTGTTATTCCAGCTACAATATCCTGTGGGGCGTTCCTCAATTCAAATTCCAGCTCATTAATTAAAAGGAAGATAATTCCTAAATTCAGAATTTTGACTTTTATCAGTGTGCGGTGCATGTCCATTTTGAGTGTCTCTTTGAATTCTGACCCTTACAGCTCAGTTAACATGTACTACACACGTGGAAGGGTGATGTGATCTAAGTGTAACCGCTTGCTCTTTACACGTGGCTACAGCAGGAGAGGTCTCGCCTCAGTGCATAGCTCCTCCAGGCTTGACTAGCTGCCTGCCAGAGGGATGATAAGGTTACATTAGGTAGAGGATGCTGTCCATCTCTTTGACAGCACTCACTGTTATCCTTAAAACCACTGTTACCCGACTTTCAACAGGAGACTGTATGTTTGTGTGTGTGTGGGTTCACTATGAGGACAATTTTGTTTCAAGAAGTATTTTAAAGTTACTTTTAAGGGTACAATTAAGGATTGAGCTAGAGGAGAACGGACCTAAATCTTAAATTTTGTCCTGGAAACTAAAAATATTACCAACTGCCCTACTGTAGTGTTTAAAATTTACTATTTTAACATGTATGGTATGTTCTCATTTAGGTAGTTATTTAAAGTAAGTGTGTTTTGTGGTCTGTCCATTTATTATATTATTACAGTGGAGAACTGACTTATTGCACTTCTGTTGTTTTTTTTCATCTGTGGTAGTTTGTTGGTTCTTAACATGAATAATTTATAAACTTACAAAACACCCTCATTACTCCTCATTAGTCAGGATTTAATTGACAACACATTAAATTTATTTTATATTATGTCCCCTGGGTCACATCAGACACGATAAATTTTATCACAGATTTTTTCCAGACTGTAAACAATATTTTTTTCTATAATTTGCTGTCCCTGAAATATCCTAAATAATATATTATTTGGTTTTATCAATGATTTATGATTGCATTAAGCATTACAATTCAGCCCTGCATTCATCTTTATCATTCATGAAAGAAGTTAATACAAACAAAGTGAATAATGTTTTACTGGATTCCTAGATATAAAGACTTTGTTGACCTGCCAGCAGTTTAGACAGTTTCCAATCACCCTGCTCAAATATTTGCTATGACATGATAGACAGACTGTGTTAACAGAGACAAAGTCGCAGCCATGGTTTTGCTAACATCATGCGACGGGTTCTGTCGCTAACATCTGTCAACATGTGAAGGCTAAAGAAGCTGTTAAATGCTGGTGATTTTTGACCTGTCACAATCCATCTCTTGAATCTGCATTAGACACTAACCTAACATCCTTTGATGGCGCCGAAGACTCTGGACTTCTCGGAAAATGCCACAACCCGCTTAAAGCTCTCTGTGCTAGTTAGTGGTGACAGTCCCCCCAAATGGCCTAAGCTGTTTTGTTATCTCTACGGCACAGTCCTGCTGTCAGTCATCTCTGCAGTGTTGCGTGTGTAGCCTTCAGTGAAATCTTTGAACTTCAGTCACGTGGAGAGCCCGTCGCTGCCTGAGCTTATGAGCGAATGCATCTGTTACCCAATTATTTTGAGTAAATATCCAAACCAAAATGCCACTAGCTTGTCTGGCTGCTAATGCACCACGAACGGTCTATCTGTCTGCCATTTTCATTGGGTCGTCATGGTTGACTCCTGAATTAGTGATGTTGACTGGTTTTAATTTTTTATATTTTTCTATGTTTTTGGCAATAAAGCTTGAACGCATATCCATACTTTGTAACCTGTGGTGGCTACGCTATTTTTAAATGATCCTTGAATGAAACCAGGTATTGTCATTTTTGTGTAGGTATATTTATGAAAAATTCCTTGTCTTGAGGTGACATTTTAACTTTTTTGGGTTAGAATGTATTAAATATTAGATTCTTGGTTCAGTGTATGCAAATGGCGTTTGGTTTTTGTTCACTTGTTTACCCAAAAGCTATAGCAAAAATATGCTGGTAGGAAAGTAGAATTCAAATGATATTCAAGCTTATTTTAATTTAACTGATAACAAGTAATACAAACCCACTGCTAGTATAAACACACACATTTGTATAATGGGATTTGTGGACTACAAACCTTATAGTATAGAAAAACATCCCTTCTTAAAAACTTCGTTATTCTTTATTATTCATTTGTTTCTTTGTTTTTTCCTTTTATGAGGAAATGTGAATGTTAAAATAATGAACCATACAGAATTTTTTTATAAACACACAATAATACCATTACATAATGACCAGTGACGAAGCATATAACATTACAGACATGTTCATATTACATTTATGCATTTAGCAGACGCTTTAAGCGACTTACATTGCTTTACACTATACATTGTTTCTGAGTATGTGCAATCCCTGGCATTGAACCCATGACCTTGGCGTTGTTAACACCATGCTCTAACCACTGAGCTACAGAAAAGCTATTATTATCATGCAGATACTTGATATACAATGAGCATTAGATGAGATCCACTGATAATAATGATTGCACAAAGCCATACAGCTGCAAGGGATTAAAAACCGGATAATGAACTGTGGATTATACTGTGTGAATGGAGAATAAGTGTTCAGGAAGTTGCTGCAGTCTCCTTCTCATTTCTGCTTGCTCATTCTCTCATTATGAGCTGAGAAGGATTGTGTGGGATTCATTCTGGGCAGGTAAGCTCCTAAATACAGATGAATTGTCGGAAGGATGAAATGAACTTGAAGCTGTTGCAGGTAGTGTACATATATGTGTGACCTAAAAACTTATTGGATATTAGGACCCAATTGCGCTTTATTATCTTTGGCTTTCACAGATTTTGCTGACAGACCACGAGTAACGCAGACATTCAGACCAGCCCCAGACCAATTTAAGAAGCCATAGTCACATGTATTTGATTTCCGTTTCCTTACATTTATTGATTTTTTTCATTCGTATGCCTTTAGTATGCGCCACCACCGCACCGCACATCACAGAGCTCAGCTCATTAGTTTGTGAGTGTTATATCACCTGCATGGATTACAGGAAATGACATAATGATTGAGTAGAATGTTAGAGAACTATAGCACCTGCCCTGCAGTCATAAAATAATTCATGCGCGGAGAATAAATCGCACTCTCTAATAGCTCTGAAGGTGTTGATAACACGTGCTGAATGTGTTGTTTAGTTCTCGATTTGAAAGGAATTATGCAAATCGTCCAATGTTGCAAACACACTAAAATGCAATTTGCATGCTGTATTTTCACAGCTTTCAAGCTGGTTCTGGGTGCTAGGAGGATTGGATGATGCAGCATTCATTCTACTGCAAATCTGGCATGCTGTACTGCAACTGTGGAGCATCGCTTCACCACTGTGATCCAGACACCCGAATCGGCTCTTAAAGATGTGGAAAGTGTGCTTGACTCTGCCGCGCTTCTGGATATGTGCCTGGTTACAACCCTTCTCCATCATTTGATAAATTACACCTGCCATGACCAATAGAAATTGTACAAAATTGGACTGATTAGCACCTGCCTTCCATTTTGTGCTGAAATACCTTATGCTAGTGGCACATTTGTTTGGGCGCACAAATAACTAAATTAATTACATTCATCTCAAAGATATGACCATTTTTTCTCGTTGAACCTGTTTTGTTGACGATAACCTTTGCTATTTGTGCTAATCGACCTCTGCAGGAAAGTTTATAGAGATGGTAAATGTGATAGGTACTTGAAATGGCTCCTTGCCGGAGGCTATCGGTCCAATCTTAATCTCCACTTCAAGAGATTCTACCCCTGAAGGTTAGATGGTACACTCCATTCAGCCCATCACTGTGGCACACAGAAGCATTTCACCTGTAGAGGACAATCACAGGGGACACGGGAAAAAGGAAAGTCCTGCACGCATTCAGTCTGCATGTTAATGGAACAGATGAGACATTGATGCATGCTGCCCTATGGAGGACAGATGTCAGCTCTCTTCTTTCTCATTCCCACAGTCTGAATTGCATTTGCAAGTAAATTGGTGTAAGATGAATTAAATTCTTTCTCCTTTGCATGTTCCAATATCAAGGGGGGAGTAGGAGGGTCTAAAGGGGCAGTCTTGTGTTTTCCCTTTAGTGCTGTTAACTGACGGGGATTAGAACGTATCCTAATCACAGACCTTCACACACACACATACTCGCCTTGTGGTAGCATTTAAACCAAGACTTTCTGCAGTGCTGTGGCTGGTTCTGCTGTAGATTAAAGAACTTTTAGATTTTCTGTTTTGTTACAGATGTATTTGCACGAGAATGTGTTATCAGCAATCAAAAATAAATGTAAAGTATTTGTGCTGGAATTTCTTTAAGCATAAATCTGTCTTAAAATGTAAAAATTGTAAGCTTTCTAACTCATAAATGGCTTACTTATTATTGTTGTATTATGTTGGGACAGAAGAAAGTATTTTAAGGTGTAAAATTGCGGACTTCTGGCTTTAGTTTCCTATAGTGTTTCTGTAGCTCAGTATTGCATTGCGCATTGCATTAGCAGCGCAAAGGTTGTGGGTTTGAAACCCAGGGAAGCACACAAATCTGACAAAACGTATAACTTGAATGTACTGTAAGTTGCTTTGGATAAAAGCGTCTGTCAAATGCGTAAATGTTAGCAATTATATTTTCTAGTGGCACCACATCTCTCGATTTCATCGGTCTGTGTCTGAAATACGTTTTGCTAGATACTTTAAACTGTGTACAACTTTGATCCATTACTCATTCTAATTACCTTG
Source organism: Botia almorhae (assembly GCA_036877575.1). Taxonomy (NCBI): domain Eukaryota; kingdom Metazoa; phylum Chordata; class Actinopteri; order Cypriniformes; family Botiidae; genus Botia; species Botia almorhae. The sequence goes on from JAZGTJ010003966.1 coordinate 24,354, forward strand.
TAGTTTCCACACCCCTAATCCTTTGTATTCACAATCATTTACTCACAAATCTTTAAGCTTTCCACTGGAAGATACTGCATAAATACACATCATTAGGAGTTTTTTTTATCTACAGAGCTCTGTGTATCTACTTCAAGGATCTTTGTTTAAAGAAATTATTTATGAATAATGTATTTTGCATTTTTACAAGTTTGACTGTTCTATTATTCATAATATATATCTTGCAGAGTAAATATTTATATATGATAATGATAAAACATTATAACAGTCACACACAATTACATATATTGTTTGTTTACTGTTTCTTAGACTTTCCTATCTAGAGAAGCCTCTTTGTTTTTCCATTTCTGTCTATACTATTTCTCTAACACACATATATACACTCTCTGTATATATACTTTCTCTCTTTCTCTCTCTCTCTATGTCTCTCTCTCACACACACATACACACACCCTTCATCGCTCTCCTCTCGTTTATACAGCACTGTAATTCATAGCTATTTGTGCTGGCCGCCAAAAGGTTGCCTGCCTCTCTGGCAATCAATCTTTTCTCATTTTTCCGAACGTGAGAGGAATGAACAATGTTCCACTCTCGTGGGTTTTTGAGAATCAGAACCCCCTCCGAATTTTATCTCGAACTGTGTCTGAATGTTCTTCTGATCCTGCTGTGTCTTTCGCTTCCTCATACACGTAATACTGCCTGTTGTATAAAACCCATCCTCCTTTTCTCTGCAGGGGCTTCTGGGAAGTCATGAATAACGTTTGAGGCACTGTGAGGAAAATTCACTAAACTGTTACGGCTCTCTAGTGCAGTAAACGTGATTTCACCAAGTAGGACGTGTTCCTGAATCAATAGCATTGTTGGTTCTGCAGCAACCTTTCTATCAGACAAACGGATTAGGATTAGGTCAATGTTAGGTTTAATTTAAGGATTGTGTTAGGGGATCTTATTAACCATTCCTACCTATTATTTTCTTAGATTTTAGGTTTAAGTTATGGTTAGGTTTTGGGTTATGAGTAGGGTTGGACTGAAATGTTGACAGGAATGTTTTTCTAGGACCAACACAAGATTTTACTTGACAAAATGACACTGATACTATAGTACAAGGCTGTAACTATTGGGCTGAAAGGCCATTCTAGGGCCTCAAAGTATAAATGCAAAATGCCTGGAGCAATATACAGTGAGAGGGGGGGATTTGAAGTTTTGGCCCTACATGTGATGCTCTGCATATTTAAATTCAATAACGGTCATTCTTTCTAAGTGCAAGCACTTATTTTTATTTAAATTAGGCATTTAATTTGCACAATATTTACAAAAATCAACGCTAATTGCCTCGTGCATTAAAATTGCATTAGTTTTTTTCTGTAGAGTGTAAGCGGTTAATGGAGATTTTGTCTGAAAGAAACGTTGTTTGTGTTCGGTTTCTTGTGATCATGACAGTAGTAATTTATCAAACAATGATCAAATGAGAGGAGCATTTATACTGGGCATATATCCAGATGTGCAGCATAGTCGAGCGCACTTTCAGCATTTTAAAGAGCTGATACAGGTGCCTGAATCACAGCAATGCTGTACAAACCCAGTTAATATGCCAAATCACTGTAGCCTGCTGCATATTCCACAACCCAGCAGTCAGAACCGGCCTGCAGGAGAGGGAATTGGGCCGTGAAAATCGCATTCAGCATTTTTGTTTGGATGTGTTTGCACTGTTACCCGATTAACATAATTCCCTTAGAGAGTCAGCCACTAAAACAAGTACATGTAAATAAACACTGCTGTCAGTGAGCATGTTTCATTCTCAGTAAAAGAAACAAGTTAGGTGTGTCATGCTGAAACAATACAAGGATATATTTTAAGAACAGTAACAAAGTCAAAGATAAAACCACAATCCATATTTTGTCAGTTCAAAGCGTCGTGTCCAACAGTGAAAGCCCCAGGCTAAGTCAACGTGACAGCTGTCCGCGTTGTAGTTTATCGGTTGAATGTACAATAGATAAACTACACCGATAAACTACACCTTTCTACGCCCACAGCATATGGATTGTACTGTCACAGAATTGCGGAGTTGGGGTAATGTACTTACGCAGGGTGGTTCTGGTTATGTGTGTTAGCAAAGAAGCTACGAATCACTGAGGTGATTGATTTTCCCGTCAGACGATGTAGATTCACATTCTCAGCCCGTGTCAGTCTGATTTACTCGCAGTCTAATCCAGGCCTTGAGCTAGTCTGGTGATCTCCCGCGGCGGTTTTTACGCAATCCAAGGAGAACGAATTTCTCCACTCAACTTATAAACCCAGACATTTATTGAATTACCGCGAGAACCATAGGCAAGGCGTTGCGCGAAACCTTTTCTATAGTCTTTTTAGATGAGCCGTATCAAAGGAGCTGTACAATAAACAACGAAAGCCCTTTGCGAGTGTATAATAAATGTTAACATTATTTATTTACAAGATTTGTAAATGCCAATAAGGATCCACATTATAGAACAGCAGGGGAAATACTGAAGTCGCAATATTTGTAGTTACAGCTGTACAATGAAAATGAGCAGTTTGCAGCTTGCTGTACTTGCTGTGAGGTTTGTAAACTCTGATTTACCTCATAAATCAGAAATCAGAGGGCTGGCGAGTGAAAGATGTGTTGTCGCCATCACAACACCAGATTGCTTCCTGTTTCGCACTAGTAAAACTGGATGCAATTAACATTGTTTGGATGTTCATTCAATTGCAAAGAGATATGCAAATATGTTTGGTGATGTCACATGCCAGCTCTGAAAAATATTCTAATGTTACAAATCAAAATGCTTGCGAACCTTTACGTATTACATGGTTAGGAATTTTTTTAAAGCAATACTTATCCCCAAAATGTTTTGTCATGATTTACTCACCCTCATGTTATTTCAATGCAAACCATATGACTGTCTTTTGTAAAAAAAGCACCATAAATATATCACAAGTAGTGATAATGTATATTTTTAATTCATTTATTTATTAATTGAAATATTGTTTAAGGAACAATTGTTTTTAGACTGATGCATTAAGTCAGAAAGGGTTTTTTTGAGCTGTCTTTGCCCTCCAACTATTGCTTTTTTTTGTGTGATAGATGTAAAATAATTCTCAGAATCAGTTAGTGGTGCATTTTATACATAAATATGATCATCATACATTAATAAATGTCTAATGTTGAAATGCTTTGGCAACTTATTAAAAGAGAATGAGATATTAGTCTAATATAGCACTGATAGATTATGAGGCCTCCACAGACTCTTTTAGCATCTCTGTCGTGCATGACCACTGCTTTCCCCCATGAGAGAGATTTTAATTGGTCTCTGAAGTTCTCATTAACATAAATGTGACATTTTACTGTGCTTTAATATTGTGTTTAGACTGTATTTTATGTATTTTTTTCATAAAAGATGCTTCAAAAAACTATTAATAAGCTTTGACCAAATTTCCTATACAGGGCAACATGTTCAGCACAATGTCTTTTGGTATGATTGGATTCATATTATCCTGTTTCTTATGTGCAATTGTATTGTTACTTTAAACCATTGCCCTTTTCTTTGATCCGGTATTATTTAATATTCGACCATATTTTAATCAGTTCTAACTTTTAATTCTTTGTATTTATAACATATTATATTTATATGTGAAAACTCAACAAACTTTGTATGCATGAAGGGGCCTGTTGCTAATTACGTCTTATGTAATTTTGGGATGGATGGGAGGATGGTTGCCTAGCAACTAGTAGGTAAATTTGCAATATTCAAAATATCAGCCCCACTACCTTTTTTGAACTGGAGTCCTTTTTCTTCATTAGGGACAAAAGTCTCTCGATGATCTATAAGTCCAGCCATTAAAATATTTTTAGTATTTGACATTTCAAGTTCAGTCTTGAAAAATATTCATGACAAAATAAAAAAATGAGTTTTTCCATTTTATTTTTATTGATTTTCCATTTGCTTTTATTAGTTTGAACATATTTTTATAGATTTGTTGACTTGTATCCTTTTTATTTTAATTATTTTAACACTAGCAAGCTTGTGAGGAGGGTTTGGCCAGTCAGTTCCATTGTCCAGTCAGTTCCTCTTCTAAAGGAAGTCTAAATAGATATACTTGCAGTTCTTGACAGAAATATAAGATGACCTCGGAAGGTCAGTGGTTGATTTTTTGTTTATATTGCAGCTCAACACACAAAATACTAAATACTAAAAATACTACAATACTGTATTATTTTGTATAAAATATAAGTAAAAAGTAATCAATTGCAAAGTTTTCATTTGCATACACAGAATCACTAAATACACATCCTGTTACGGAGCAGACTTCCTCTCCGCCTCCTCCGTGCCACCAGAGGGAACCGTTGCCTGAGTACTAATTCCATTTTGGACTTCATTTCCCACAAGCCCTTACCTTACCTAATACCTAGGACTGATTAACTTCCTGTTTGGTGCACCTGAACCTCATTTACCAGTCTATTTAAACTCACCTCTCTGTTGGACTCACTGTGAAGTCTTGTTTTGCCACAACAACAGTACTGAGTGGTTGCATTGCATTTATTATTCTGTGTATGACCCCTGGATTGTTTCTTGTTGTTTGATTGTTTGCTGCCTGCCCTGATTACTGTTTCGGATATCGATACTGATTGTTTGCTGCCAGCCCTGATCTTTGCCTGTTCAGCATTTTTGCCTAGTCTAACCCCTATTGCTCAGTTTGCCGGTGTTTTGACCTTTGCTTGTTTTGACCACGATTAAAAGATACTGCAAATGGATTCACAAGCCTCAGCCTCTTTGTTACACATCCTCTACTTCTTTACTATGGATGTCAATACCCACTTGATTTGGCTAATTGCTGCTTGCAGCTATATTTGCTTATTTGGTTTCTAAAATAAAAAAAGGAGAGACTCCTTTAAATTTGCAGCTCAATTGCAAGCAGCATATTTAGTTGATTTCTTTTATTACGTCCAATTAGGTTTCACAATAGCGTGGTGTTTCTATTTTTCATGTTATAACAGCTGTCTTGTTAGATAAATGTGCTATTCACTGCAGACTTGAGCGCTAGATAAAATGTAACATTTTAAGTCTGTCTGGCATTGCACAATATATTATTAAAGCTGTAGTTGTGATTGTAACCAGCTAGCCTCAAATCTTGCCGCTTACTATGTTGAAAGTATCTCGGGCAGTTTGTTTGTAAATGTTAATTAAGCTGGTTATGTGTATTGCTGGCAAATAATTGCCCTGCTTTAAATGGTACACTTTGGATACATGACTTGGATAAACCAAAAGGTCTCAGGCAAACTTTTTGTGCACAAACATGGCAAATAGTTAGCATTTAGCTGTGCCCATGGTTCGATTTGCTAATTTTTCATTTCCTTTGGTTAAATATATATTTTAGTCGCACCTCTGGCCTTTCATCAAATTATCAGGTTGATTATATATCCTCTGGACCTGTAATGCTAAACAACTCTTGCCCGCATGCCCAGACTCCCATTGCCTTGCTGGCAGTGAGGGTTGTGGATGCATTTGGTTTTGGTAGCATGTGCTCTGCACTAACACTGCACTTCAAAGCTTCTCTTGCGGTGGACTGCCTGAAGGAGGGGCGCATTTGTTGCAACCAGGCATTGTTGCATTTTTTTAAACGTCTACTCTGTTTGTGTACAGTGGCTTGGGGCACAGCACATAAATTGACCGTTGTGTGGCCACTTTGAACTTCTTGCAAGCTTAGCACCTCCAGCAAGCTTACGAGTTTCACTCAGGGTGTAAAAGCAAGTTGTGTCTTAACAGAACAGTTTGATGTGCCTGGTTGGGCATATCTTAAGCAGAAAGATGCCATGTTGTTTTTTTTGTATCGCCTAGAGGCAAATGTGTTATAATTCCACTAGCTTTTGCTGTGCTTAAAGTGACAAGAGTCAGTTCGGCAGGCATTTGTAATTGCAGTCATGTGCAAATGTGTACAACTGTACATGGTTCCCTCACCCAAGACTTTGGTATATATAAAATATTTAGTAGACAAAAACACAACTCATTTAATTTAATATTCTTCAATATAAATCAACATACTCTTTCTCTTCTTTGAATACCTGCAGTCTTCCAGGTAAATTACCCTCTTTGCCCATCTGGTTGTCTTTTTTGTCATTTCTTTCTTATAATGTCATGTATTCACTTTCTGTGAATGTGTGTAGGGAAGAACTGGTTTGTGCAAGCGTACTTAATTTTTACTATCCATTTGCATAATGCGCTTAAAACTCTTTAATGTAAAATGCCTCATGAAAAGAATGTTTCCAACCAGATATACAGTACGACCTGCTCCAGTGGTGTTTCCTGCCAAGACAAGAACACGAAGACAAATACTGGGTTGGAATTAGCATATTATTATAGTGCACCATGTACTCATCTTGCTGTATACTGCATGCTGTTATGTATGATATATAATAATGGAAACTGTGAACAGATATATGATACAGCGCACTGCATGCAACAGTATATGTTGTAAAGGGTAGAACACTGAATCGTTTATCAGTTTTGAGGTTTCTGCCATCCTGCAGTGTTTAATTCCAAACCTGCTCTATCACACCTGGCTGTAATCTCCATATAGACCATGATTAACTGGTTCATTGTGTTTCTGTTAGAGCTGGAAATAACCCTGCAGAACACAAACCTTTGGGCAAAGTATGTTCTATAGCCTATCACGTTCCAAAGAGATAAAATCTGGTATTCAATTAAATGCTTTTTTTTACACAATATTGTGTGTCACCTTTCTAAATATCTCATTTCTAACTCTTTAGTTTCTCAGTAGTGCTTACTGAGCGATCAAACACTCCTCTATAGTGAGCACCATTTTCTCCTCCTAGGAATCAAATAGTATTTGGGTTTATCAGTCATGTATAAATTGTATAAAAGTGCTTGTGTTCCCAGTATGCACTCATTCAGTGTACTTTATATGCAAATATGCAAATATGTAAGCAATATCATTGATTCCTAAAAATAAATCTCTCTTTTCATCACAAATCATGCGCACAGGTTACTTTAATACTTTAATTTAATAGTGCTTAATTGCTATCTAAAGCACATTAATTTCTACAGCATTTTTATTGATTGTTAGTTTGTAGGCTGAGATTACCATAGCGGTTTATCAGCAATTCTGACAGTATGAATCTCATTAGCACGTTTGGTGTTTCTCTAATGTCATGAGATTGTAATTACGTGTAAAAACTATAACATTGGAAAAAGGAATTTTAATTATGTAATTGTTATTGGTGCTAAAAGTATTAACAAGAAACACAAGGAGATGCTGACTAGTGTTTTTCAGGTTTTAATAGGTTATATGCTGGGAATTCCTCATTTTAACAGCTAATTTAGGCCACTTGGATGAATGCCATAATGAAAGCCCGGATGCGTTTACATTTTACCACTTTTCTGTAACCCAATTAGTCTCGTCAGGTAATGTTCTAAATTAGTTTGAATGGTGGGTTCCTTGTTTTCTTTCAGTGAGGGAAGGCATTAATGTACTTTGACTCTAAGTCGATAGTAATTAAGTCTGTTTTTGATATATTTCTTCATAAGCAAACGTTCAATGGAATGCTGCTTGTGAAACAGGGAATGTGTGAGTCTACACTTGTCCTCAAGTACACACACATCATGTGGAATAAAGCAAGTTTGGACAGCTGCTTTCATCTCTGTCACGGTTGGTCTGACATTACATGTCATGGCGTTCACTTTTAAGTTGATTGTTTGTGAGCGTTTGTGTGGCTGTGTGTGTGTGTGTGTTTTGTTGTTTGTTTTGGTTTGTTTGACACAGGCGACTGTGTCGGAGTAAATAACTGCAGACTAACTGCAAAATAGATTGTAAAAGACAGACAGAATTAAGTGTGTGTAGACAGAACACACTCTGATTACATTTAACTTTGAAATTTGGCAAAAAAGAAAGCTACAAATTTAAACTTGCAGTATAAGCAGTTCAGCACAGAAGAACAATCAAAATACATTGTGAATTTGTGTATAAAATCGAGAGCACATGTTGTGTAAAAGGCGCTTCACAACTTTATGCCTGTCAGTTGTGAAGGTTTTTCCAAGGAGCTTTCAGTAGATGATAGGAGTCTACACACAATCACTTCAGATTCTTATAAACAAGCAACAGATGGTGGTTGTTGATCAAAGGGCTGGGCTTGTTAGTTAAATTAATTACTTTAAATGGTGTTGAGTTATGCATGACAACAAATGGTGTCAGAAACAAAGGCCAGAGCATAAGTGGTTATGTGAGGGTCTTGCATCACCCCTGAGGGGGTTTGTTTTACAATAAGAAGGTTGACTATAAAGTATTCTGCTTATTACATGCATATTTGTTTATTTGTATTTATTTATTTATACAATTTCTTTAATGTTTTTATATACAGTATATTTTGTACAGAAACTGTGGA
>JAZGTJ010003967.1:0-22028 GCA_036877575.1 Botia almorhae
GCACTTATTCACTGTTGTCGCTTATTGTAATCGAAGTTGCTTCCTGTCCTTATTTGTAAGTCGCTTTGGATAAAAGCGTCAGCTAAATGACTAAATGTAAATGTAAATGTAAAACATCTGCCAAATGCCTAAATGTAAGAGCAAGTTAATGTGCCTAATTTTTAGTAGTTACCGAAATGTAAATGAAAGTAGTAGAAAGAGACTGAAATGGTTATGTTTTATTCAGTTGTTTTGATATATTGAAACTAGAAATGTTTTTTTCATTGTTATTTGTTCTTCAGACATTCCTCTTTTTATCAGATTTTTGCAAAGGGATGCACATTTAGGTTTTCATATCTCTTAGTCTAAACCGTATAGAGCACAGGTGTCAAACTCAGCTCTTGGAGGGCCAGGGTCCTGCATAGTTTAGCTCCAGCACACCTGCCTGGAAGTTTCTAGCGATCCTGAAGACCTTGATTAGGTGTGTATAATTAGGGTTGAAGCTAAACTCTGTAAGACACCGACACCCCTGGTATAGAGCAATAAATATGTAGTTAGTTAAGCTACATGTTACAACTTTCTTAAAAGAACACAAAAAGTCCTATTTGCTTATTTTTTAACTGTGATCATTGGCATATAATGTAACAGGGATTGCTAAAATGAACAGATTTTGCTTTAAAGATCTACCAATCTAAAAAAAATAATAAAAAATAATGCTGACATTTGTCTCAAGTCATTTTTTTACCTCCTTTATATGGCTTCAAATTTCAGGATAAAATCACAAATTTAGTGATTACTCAGTAACTATTAGGGTGTAAAGTTATACCAATGCCACGATTTATATCATGGTCATGGGGGCCATGGTTCAGTTCTGTTTGCTATGTGGGCAAGGTTTATGGCATGGTACCAGCAATGCTAAAAACACTAGATTTATTTAATACTTGAAGACAGTATTTCTAATGTACAGAAGAATTTCTATGTCAAGCTTCTATGTTGGTGGGGTTTGTAGGAGTCATTGAAGAAAGACATTTAAAACTATCCCTGTATTTATATTTCAGTTATATTTATAAGCAGTTTAACAAAGAACAGTGCCTTACAAACCGTTCAGTTGACCAGCCATAGGCATATGTCATACCATACAGTTTTATACTATACACACTTGTTTCCCAGCACAGTGTGCTGCAATCATATGTTGATTTGTATTTATAGTTGTTTATGGAATAAACGTGCAGAAATGTAACACTCATAACTACTTTTCGGTTTGTTAAACTTACTGTCAATGGCCATGTTAATGCTCAACATAGTGTTAAATGTGGGCATTTTAAAGTTGTGAAAATGCTGTGAACATAATAATAAATTAAATCCTGATAGACAGACAGTTTTTTTAAAAACAGTAATTTGTCTTATTAGGTACATCTTACATAAAGTAAATTAAAGACAGACAATTTGTATAAAGTATGACTATGCATAATTGTGACAAATGTGCTATGAGATGGTAATCACAGAGTCAGATTTAAATCTTATGAAAAATGTTGCTGTATTATGAGAAAGCGGTCATTGCTCCACCACCTCGTGCGTCCTTAATTATAAATGTGGCTGATCGTTTCGTCTTAACTTGCTTAAAGTGCAAAAAAAAGTGTCAGCAGTTGGTTTCATTCACAAGTATGAAGTGAAGTGTGAAACTTATGTAAAAGAAAAATTGTATGCAAAACTCATAATCCTGTGCTGAATTTTAGGTACTGGTGTATAATATTTAGAAAAATATTTACCTTATTTAGAAAAAAAATACAGCTCTTAGTAGGTGTTGAAAGTGTGCTAATTCCGATTTAATTAAATGTCACAGAAAAGAGAACTGGTTGTGTAACATTAGGTAAGGTGAGGTCAGTCTCAACAATGGGGTTGGTCTCGGGGTTAGCAGGGCCCAGGGGTAGTTCGGTATGACATGAGAGTACTGCAGTAGGTACAGTGGGTGGTGTATCACAGCTTCTAACACTATTTATGTTGGTTTTGCTTCTTACAAAGTAACAAAATCAGAAATTTGAGATGGGGAATTTTGTCAAATTTGGTTGCCTTTGAAATAAGATGACCCTATTGTATGGTTGAGGAGTTGCCTGTATGAATAATCAATCGAAATTGCTGTATAAATACTAAAGCTGTTTTTAAAAAAAATGTATTGATCTTCAATTTAACAAAACAATATAGATTTGGGAGATCCCAAAATTTATTCTCAATATGTGTGCTTAGGAGGATGTGAATCTCATCTGTACTTAGCTATATTATTGAAAAACACATTTACATGATGAGAAGCCAAGTAGGTGTCAGGGACACACCCACACCGCCAGCCACACTGCTCCCAATCACCCAATTACTAATCTCCCGCACCTACTGCTGCCTAACTTCAAGCCTACTTAACCACACTCACTCCACACTACCATTGTCTTGTCTCGCAGCCTATCCCTTGTGACTTTCACCCATTCCTCTCCACCTGTCTTACCCCCAGTCACGCCTCCAGCACCAGAACCTATGCAAATAAACTCTAATTGTCTAACTTGCGCGGAACGGACATGCCGCTGGTCAGCTGGCTTGTGTTTGTACTGTGGATCTTCAAATCATCAAATCCTGTCCCACTCCCTGTGGTGAGTACATTACAGTTTGTTCCTGCTGTTTCAACACTCAAAACCCTGACCGTACATATAGTAACCTCCAGTCACTCCTGTTCAGTTCAAGCCCTCCTAGATTCCGAATTTTCTGAGAATTTTATTTCCCAAGCTCCCCTAAACCGCCTAAGGTTACCCCAAAGAAAACATTCCTATGTCCTCAATTTAGAAACCATACAAGGAAAACTGCTAGGGTGTGAAAAGTTCAATTTACATTCTCCTCCTGTTACCCAGGATGCCTGTGGTTTTGCAGAACATTCCCCCCAGATTCAACGGGCAACCAGCCAGATCACCTGATGGAGAAAGTTTTGTGGGTAAAAAGGACGTGGCCCTGTATTGATTCCCACGTTTTAAATTCTCAAACAGTTAAGTTCGCCTATCCACTTCCCCTGGTCCTGGCTGCCCATAAGGAACTCTGTGGTGCCCGCATTTCACCAAAACCACCATCCAGTTTCTCTGATACGTCATCAGGGACTGGCCACAACCTCAAACCATAAAAGAACTCTCTAAAGAATTCTCTAATTTCTACTGCAGTTTATCAAGCACTTTAGTCACCTTACAGCCCCTCTTACATTCCTGCTCTGTGAACACCCCAAGTCTCTGTCCTGGAACCTCAAAGCCATCACTAAAGACTAAAATAGGCCTTTTATACCACTCCAATCCACACACCCTGATCCTCAACTCCCTTTTCTTGCCAAAATCGACACCTCCACTATCGAGGTCGGAGCAGTGCTATCACAGAGAGCCTCCACTTCCCATCCCCTTTCTTATTACTCGAAAAAGCTTACCCCCGTGGTGCAGAATTATGACAGAATTATGACTAACCCTAACTGCTGGCTGTCAAATTGGGCATGGAGCAATGGCAACACTGGCTGGAGGGAGCTTGACACCCCTTCACCGTTACAACTCGACCACAAGAACTAGAATACGTTCAATCGAACAACTAAAATCCATGCCAAGCCCGCTGGGCACTTTTCATCAGATTCAAATTCACTATAACATACCATCCAGGACCCATAAGTATCACAGCAGACTCTCTCATCTTCATCGGCCAGACTGCCCTGCACTCACAGAACCCATCCTCCTTCCAGTCGTCATTTTAAGCCCATTTTAGTGGGACCTCGATGAACAAATCCGTGTCGCCACCCTTACCAAACCTGCTCCACCGGGAGGCCCAGAAGGCCAGCCTCCATATGTTTAAACTTTCTGGACTCACTACATGCTACTCTGGGCTCTGGACACCCAGGCAGCTAGCGTACTCTCTTGCTCTTCCAAAATCGATACTGGTGGCCCAGTATGGCCCAAGTGTCTCCCAGTACGTCAAAAGCTGTTTAGTCTGTGCCATCTCCAGGACTCCAAATTCCCGTCAGCAAACTGGTCTCTTTTCCCATATCCCACAGATTATGATCCCACAATGTGTCAATTTTTTCACAGATCTCGCCAACTCAGATTCACACACCTGCATACTAGTGGTGGCAGATCACTTTTCCAAGGCTTGCAAGCTTATATCCCTCAAGGGTCTTCCCACCTTCTTCGAAACCTTAGATTTACTGTTCCAGCATGTATTCTGTAAATTTGGCATACAAGAGGACATAGTCTCCGATCGTTGGGCCATTCATCTGCCGAGTTTGGAAATCCTCCTTCAAGCTGCTAGGAGTTTCTATCATATTATTATCCAGATACCATCATCAAACTAATGGCCAGACTAAATGTAAGATCCAAGATCATACTGTCACGACAATACAGCTGGAACTGTTTCCTGCTCTGAGTATGCACAAAATTCCTAACTCCATTCCAGTGCATATTCCCCGGTACGGATGAAACATCAAAGGTTCCAGCTGTAAACCACTGGTTCCATGAAAGCGAGAAAGTTTGGGACTTAGCTCATGTCGATCTACAACAGGCAGTCCAAAAACATAAAGTTCATGCGGATTCCCAGCATTCCACTGCTCCAGTCTGTCGGCTGGGTAATAGAGTGTGGCTATACATCTGGGATCTTCGTCTCCAACTGCCCAGTAATAAGCTGAATCCCTGCTGTACAGGTCCGTTTAACATCCAGATCTAACTTCCCCCACAGTACCGCATTCAACCCACGTTTCATGTTTCTCTCCGCAAACCACACACAACCTCTCCCTCCCTCTACCACAGATCCTGAGGAACCTGATGTGCTCCTTCCTTCAGAGGCTGTAAAAGAACAGGCCATCTACACAATTCGGTGGCCGTCTGGAATACCTTATCGACTGGTTGCATAAGAAGACATCCTCGATCCATCCTTACTCAGGACTCACAGAATCACCCAGATCGTCCAGCTTCCAGAGGAAGAAAGTCGCCGTATGTGGGCATCAGGAACTGCCTGTGGGGGAGGGGGTATTGTCAGGGACACACCCACACCGCTAACCACACTCCCAATCACCCAATTACTAATCACCTGCACCTGCCACTGTCTAACTTCAAGCCTACTTAACCGCGCTTGCTTCACACTACAGTTGTCTGGTCACACAGCCTATTCCTTGTGACTTTCCCAACTCCCGCTTCAAGTTTACTCACCTGAAGTCTCTCCATCGATCCCTAGGGTTCCTTCCAAGTCCATTCTCCATGCAAACCTTAAAGACAAAGAGGACTCTTTATAAACACAAGCTAAGTGTCCAATAACCCAGATCTGCTATGAACACACCTACCTTTATCTGGCTTATCTTTGATGCAAATAAACCTGCTGTTGTTGAATCATACCTGTATGTGCTCCTGTGATTTCAAGATTCAAAATTCAAAGCGTTTATTGTCATTTGCACAGTGAGGAAACAGATTTCCCTGTGCAATGAAATTTTTACTTTGCTGTCCACAGTGAATGCCGGACAGTTATATAGACCAGAAAGAAATAAAAAATCAAAACTTTAAGAAATATAAGAAATATACAACAAGGGGAAAAATATACAATACAATACAATAAGGGGCAAAAATAATAAATACACTATGAATATAGTATAATGTGCAAAATTGAATAAAACAGTGCAAATGAATATTGTGCAAAATTGAATAGACAGTGCAATTGAATATTGTGCAAATTGAATAAACGTGCAAACTGAAGGGTAGTTATACCCTAGAAGGGTAGACAGCAGCTATATGACTTAAAGCCATGTACAAAATGATAATGAGACTAAGGTGCATAAAAGAGATGATGTGATGCACATAATGGTGATAAACAGTCCAGCGGTAGTGAAATCTGATTATTCAGCTACCTGTTTAAAAGTCATTGTGTGCATGTGTATGCTGACAGTAGGAGGGTTTCACTTACCAGCATTTATATTTAAACTGAATTAACATTAATTAAATTGAAGCCATATAAATAAGAATCGAATCACACAGAAATGTAACAGCACAGGATTTTTACGGAAGTTTAACTGATTTTAAAACATTGGCCAAATGATACCAATCGTGCACATTGACCAACAGAAAAAAAACGTTGGAGATTGACAGTAACAGTTTTGAAATGTATTGTTAGATGGCAAAATTTCTTGTTGTACTTGTAATGTGTAACTTTTGACTCTTATCTTTCAGCACACATCTGTTGAAGGCTACATCGACACACCAGCACCATCCGCGAAATCAGCAAGTCGACAGAGTCTCCCACGCTGTCGAAACTCTGTGGCATCCATCACAGATGAACAACCTCACATTGGGAACTACAGACTGCTCAAAACCATTGGCAAGGGAAACTTTGCTAAAGTCAAACTTGCCCGCCATGTTTTAACAGGACGAGAGGTGAGACTCGCTTAACACTTCTGAAACACAGCCTTTTTTCACATTGCCCTTTTCGGTTTGTTGTCCAACACTGCACTGGAAATGTGCTTTTTCACCAATGGTGCGGCTTATCATGCTGTCTGTCCACATGTAAAGAGAACCTGATTAAAGTTAGTTCCTGTAGCTTTAATGGTAGAGCATGACGCTACAACAGCCATTTTATGGGTTTAAATCCTAGTAATTACACAGCTGATAAAATGCACACATTAAGTGCACTGTAGGTTCTTTTTGGCTAAAATCTGCCTAGTGTTAAATATAAGTGAACATGTATTTGGTGGGCTAAGGCCAATGACGAGGACTGTATATATAGCGTGGTGCATGTTGCATTTATAGCTTAATGCTTTTAAATATGAGCAGGGACTTCTTAAAAACAGTTAAACCAAACCAAAAATGCACTTTTTGTCACAAAATGATCATTCAGATTTGAAGGATGCCTTCTCCCAACTGTTGTTTTCAGATCTCTTCACAGGTGTTTTATGGGATTCAGATCTGGATTCATTGCTGGCCATTTCAGAACTCTCCAGCGCTTTTGTTTGTTGTGTTTCGGGTCATTGTCCTGCTGGAAGACCCATGACCTCTGATGGAGACGCAGCTTTCTGACATTGGCCACTATGTTGCGCCCCAAAATTCTTTGGTACTGATCAGATTTCATTATACTATTCACACAGTCAAGACATCCAGTGTCCGAAAAGCAACCCCAAAACATCTTTGAACCTCCACCATATTTGATTGTAGGGACTGTGTTCTTTTTTTTGAAGGCCTCATTTAAACAGTGCCATGATGTCCTTTACCAAAAGGCTCTCCTTTTGTCTCATCCATTTTGGCAAACTCCAGTCTTGCTTTTTTATGCCTTTGTGTCCTCCTGAGTCTCCTACCATAGTGTCGGATAGTGCGAGCTGACACTGTTGTACCACTGTTGTGTCTTCAAATCAGCTTGGATTGTTTGGAAGTTAATCAGTGTTCTGTATTCACCATTCGAACAATCCTTCGTTGTAATTTTTCATAAAATTTTTCTTTTCGTCCAATTTTGCGCTTTTCTTATTAAGGAAGGTTAGCTACAGTGTCATGGGCTGAAACCTTATGATGATATTGTGCACAGTGGATACAGAAACATTAGGATCTTTGGAGATGGACTTGTAGCACAGCAACTGAAATGTTGTTTTGGTCATTTTGAAATGCTTTTGCCAAAGTCTGTCATTAAAACGGTTCAGTATAATTACATCCCAGAACTGTCTTGAGTGACTATGTTCTTCAGTAGCATCCACCTATGAAAGCAAGATGGCTTGTCCGTGTTTATTGTGTGTAAGAAAGATCTGCAGGAGCTTCTCCTATTGCAGCAATTTCCATTTTTAGTGATATTTAAGGGGCAAATTTAACAGGAAATTTTGTTGTGTTTGATCCACGGGAAGTAAATAGTGCTTCATTCTCAAATGTTTAGTGCGATATTTCAGGGTGCATTTGCTATTTTGGATGGAAACATAGCTATTGGGCTTGTAATATAAAAATAATTAGGAGATCATAGCTTGACCTTCATACGACATTGCTGGCAAAGCCTTCCACGCTTAAATTAGCAGAAATTTCATTGAAAAGGGGAATTTAAAAGGCAATTTTGTTATAATGATAAAAAAAATCAACAACCTGAAATCATAAGTATCAAACATTTTATTATCAGAAAATTATATCATAAAAATATCAACAGACTGAAATCTGAAGTGTTCAGAATATGTAGATACAGAACGTATCAATAATAACATACTGACTTTGGCATAGGTTTATCACTTTAGTATCATGTAGTAATATTATACTGAATTAAGATTGCATAAGATTACATAATTACATAACACCTGTGGTGTGTGAGGATCTACAGACCCCACCGATCATATATATTATATATGAGTGTGTAAATTCACATCATGCTTGTCTTTGTGTTTCAGGTGGCTGTGAAAATCATTGATAAAACACAACTCAATCCCACCAGCCTACAGAAGGCAAGTCCATCCTTTATATTCTTCTTGAAATATTGATTCATGATTCTAGATCTGTTTGTTCAAACTATCATCAGGGTCATATTTCAAAAGACAAAAAGCACCATATTTTGCATAAATAAAAATTAAGCATTATTGCAGGAGCATTAGTATTTGTTTGGCATTTTGACATACATTTTTTTGGGTTGTGAGACAGTGTTCCTGTAGCTCAGTTAATAGAGCATTGCATTAGCAGCGCAAAGGTTGTAGGTTCAATTCTGCTGAGGCAATGCAAGTAACTAAGTAATCTAGCTCTATGTTACCTAGGTCTATGTTTGTTGAAATCAATCGCTGTAGTCATTTAAAGATTTTGTCTCCCATATCTGCCGAGACGTAACCCATTTGTGCTAAGCAAGATTTAACACTAATCAGAAGTTACTATAAGTCACAAGTTACTATCAAAAAGTAGCAATCAACAACAAAACTTTGTTATATGACATTGTATATTACAAATAACTAAATGATTTTTTGAATGTTTTAAGTTAAAGATTTGGGGTTTAAAACATTTCAGTGCAATTCGATTATGATTTTAAATATTGTTTTATTTAGTAAATATCTAAGATGCACACAATACTTAAACTTATGCATAAATGTAAAGTCAGTTTTAATACATGTACAGATCTCTGTAGTAGATTATAAATGTGACAGGTGCTTTAAGGTGGCGATCATGAAGTCTGTTATTATAGCAGGCTCTTCACTTTATATTAGACACACACTTACACTGACACTGTATCTTTCACGTCTTTCTTATAAAATGTATTGCTGTATTATTAATAAGTGGCCTTTTAATACTATATTTCTGAACTTTGTCTAAGTTCAGAAATGGGATTTTTTTAGTTTACATGCACTGATTATGAAATTACATACAAAAAAGGCAAAAGGCAAAATTCTAAATATAACTGCACACCAAAACACCTTATCGTAAGACATCAAAACCATTAAAAACCAGCGCAACAGTCAAGTGACTGGGTGACCCACCTTATCCCACTGTATGACCTAAAATCCTGCTATGCAATCATGAGACAGTCTTTTCTCAGTGAACCATAAAGCCACAAGATGCATATGCGTGTGTGTGAGAAACGGCTGCTTCAGGTCATCCAGATTTTCAGTTAAATGTTTGAGGTCAGAAATGAATCTGTTTTCTGTATGTTCATTTATTTAGCAGTGAAAATAAGCCAGCTGTGACTGCTGCTTTAAATGGAGGATTACCCAGCAGCACACAGCTCTCAGATCACTGATGTGGTCTAACCTCAAAACAGTATGAAAGGCTTTAAGATGTTATGTGTGTTTGTGGAGAACTGACAGCAGATCACTTCTGTCAGCTAATCACATGAGCCCTTCCCACCACCACCCCATACTGGCTCACACTCTTTATTTTCAAAGCTGAAGTCATTATTTTCAGGTCCTATGTGGATTTTGAACCATTCACATCTGCGTATGTGTGCAGTACTCGCATGGGGTATGTTTCTGACCTAATGCACTGCACCCTAAATAGTGCTCACTTTAAGTGCTAAGCTCCAAAGTGACTAGCCAATAGTGTTATTCACTTTACAGTGTACTTCCGGTGTGTGTATTCAACCTTCATGAAAGAGGACCAGTGACAGAAAACAGACACTATCTGCTGATGTCATGTCTGTATGACACACGGAGGGACACACACACACACACACACACACACACACACWCWCTCTCTCTCTCTCTCTCTCTCTCTCACATACACGCACACGCTGTAGGACCTTCTACAGGAAGTGATATACTTGTCATTGTTAGATTGTAATGTTGCTGTGGTTTATTTTAGAAATATTGCTCCAAAAATAGAAGCCTGGGTGCTTCTGCTGATTATTTTCCCAAACAGAATGCAGAGAAAAAAGACGTTTTTTTCTCGATCCCCCTCACTTTCCTTCTCTTCTGTGTTCTGCTCCTCTTGTTTCATCTCAGTGAACACAGAGGACATTTAAAATATATAAAATAAAATACCAACTAGTACTGGGCACTACTTGAATAGAGTAGTCTAAGGTAAGGTTTAGGTAAGTGTCTAAGTCTCTATGCGGTGGTAAATTCTGTTTGTGATCTCTGAAGTGTTCCAGTAGAGGTTCACACAGAAGCATGATTCTATTAGCATGATTTCTGAATTATTCCAAATAAACCAATTTTGACTGAATTGAACACTTTCATTTATAAAGAGAAGAGTATAGGGCATAGGGTTTATGTATCTTAAACTGCGTCAATGCAGATAAACAATATTGAAATTATATAGCAACATATTTCAAACTTATTGTTTTAAACAACTATGTTTTTCATCTGATGGTCTTTATACAGTATTTGTACTTTATAAAAAAATACATCAATTAAATTAAATTAAAGTAAATAAATTTAGTGTGCAGATGACTTTATGTAAACGTCCAAGCTGGATTTGTCAGTAAATAAATAAATGTATTCTTATAATGGGAAAGTCTGTAAATTATTTAATGAATCTTGTATGTTAATAAATGAACTTCATGCATCATATTGTCAAAACAAACGTGATTAAATTAGCAAAATGCTGGTACTGTAACTGTAGATATACGGATAAGTATCTGATGTTGATTTTTGCTTCTGTTCTCTCTCTTACCTGCAGCTCTTTCGTGAAGTCAGGATTATGAAGGTCCTAAATCATCCTAATATAGGTAAGACAGTGTTCTGATATTATATTTTACACAGCATATTTAATATTAATGAGCACACATCTCTTAAAGGGGTCGTATTTTACAATTCTGTGGCATTTTATTTTCCTCTGTTTACCTGTAAAGTTTTTTTCCCCCCAAAACAGTCACTGTTTTTTTTTTTTTCCACTTTCCATCCTCTAACCCTTACAATTAAGCAGTAATTTTCCTCTAAGAAGACTCATGTAAATGAGCTGTGTTATAATTGGCTAACCTCATCACATGTGAAATGACCAGCCACAGTTAATCATTGGTTGTAACTTGTGCAAGGATTTGTTTACATAATCTTACATAATTAATAGCTTAAAATAATGTACGCAAAGTAAATGAAACTAAAAAGAGCAGTTGAAAAACTAATTGAATAATCAACTAAAATAAATTAGTTTAAAAAACTAATCAGCAGATATAATTCACTTGTGGTTGTAATATCTGTGATGCTCTGTCTCTGTTAACTTTTGCATAACATTTGTTTACAATTACCAACACCTGATTTTACAAATGATAACAAAAGCAAAAGGCAGAATTACTTTCTGTTTGCTAAATTTGCAAAAAATAGATCTGTACGATTTGCTTAAGATGTTTAAGGGTTAATGCACAGCTGGTCAGTTATGACAGAATAAACCAGACAGGGTGATTAGGACCACAGCATGAAGTGGAGGACACACTATATACTAAAGGGCTGGATTTACATATGCCAGTTATCACATTTACACTTACACATATGCATTTAGCAGATGCTTTTATCTAAACAACTTTGGCATTAAAACCAAATATAAGGAGGCTAAAAGGGTATATGAGGTTGTCATGTCACTGATGTGAAATTTTTTCTTTATGATGGCAGCATTTTAAAAAATGCTTTCTCACTGCTGTTGGGTGTACTTTTGCTGACTTTTGAACAGATAAATTAGAAAAAATCCATCCACAATTCCAGTTATTAGTGAATAACTATTGGTGATTAGTTATTAGTGAATAACTGGAATCTTTTTGGCCAGGAGATTAATGCAAACGCGCAAATCTGATACAAGGTGTAAGTGTAAACAGGCGGGCCATAAAATTGCATATGAACTTAAGATCGGATCTGAGCATTAAGACTTGCAGTATAAATGTAGTATGTGTGTTTTCTGGGAAACAAACCCACAATCCCTGCGCTGCTAACGCCATGCTCTACCAATAGAGCTACAGGAAAATCTGTAGTTCTATTACATAGATACTTACCACATGGCTACTTACCACATTACTGGACATAAAATGAGCTCATTTGGAACAAAAACTGACCTTCTTTGGGAAAAAAACATCAGCTTGTAAGTAAATGATCATATGACACACAGGTAGGTACAGGACAGATATCTTTCATTCTACACATAACACCTGTCTATCTTTAAATGAATACGTATTTTCAAGTTTTTAAATCTGAACTTTTGCTTCCTCAAGATAAAATGTTTGCATTATCTGCTGTCCCATTATAGCTGTTCCGCTGTACGGCCCTTAAAAGTCTTTAATATTTATTGTCTTGTGTTTAGAGATGTTTAACTACTCACATACTGTCAGTTGTCACTGATTCATGTGCATCATTATCATCGCTCCCATGTCCTAAAAAGAGAAGATTTATAAAAATATTGTTTATGAAATTAAAAGTAAATATTTCCTTTGAGTGAGTTTATAGCTATTTTATTTATAAATATACCTGGATTGTGTGTGTGTGTACAGGTAATCTACTGTCATAGTGAAATATCATGACAACATAAAATTGATATTTTACAAGTTACAAGTGGAGTTTATTGTCATTTCAGCCATATACAAGTACATAGTGAAACGAGACAATGTTTCTCCAGACCAAGGTGCTACATAAGACAAACACTAACCATCACGAACATAAGGGCTACATAAATTAAAGTATATACATAAAGTGCACAAGTGCAAAAACATGCAGACAGCACAAGACAGTGGTAACAAATGTAAACATAAGTGTTAGCAATGTAAATATGGGTAGTACAGTTTTGGCAGCCAGATGTGCAAAAACACTTCATCGGAAAATCATCGGAAGTCTATAGAATGACTTCACCAATATAATCAAACAAAAGTGTATGTAAGTGTGTGATTTTGTGTGTGTTTGTGAGTGTGTTTGCTTAGCACCGCAATGACCCCCCTGTAGTCTGATCAAACCCTCTGACAACTGGGGCTATAAAAAGATGAAAATTACAACATCATTTACCTCTCCATACCACCCTTTCTTTTCCCTTACAGCTCAATTTCATCTATGACATGGCATTTTCTCTCTCTCTCCCCCTCTGTCTGTGTCTTTATGAGATGTTAACAGGATTATTTATATTCCTAATGGAAGGGAATCACAGGAGAGTCGTTTAGCTCAGGACGGCTGAAGTCTGAACAGCTCAGCTCTTTTTGCCTCTTTCTGAACAACACAAGCATTGGTTTCTCTTCTGTATTGATTACAGTGACTGGCTGTTTTTGGTAAAGGTTTCCGCATGTGTGTGTGCTCTGGCTGCTGATTGGTCGAAGCTGAGCTGGAATTAAGAGTAATCACTAAAAACTGTGATTACACACCCCACTCTTCATTTGATCAGAGAAACTTTCATCTTTTATAACATAAACACTTTACACAGGCCATGCAACAGAGATTACTTAAAGATGCATTCTGTTCGCCTGAGTCGTATGACTGGGCCTGACATAACAGGATTGGCCCAACCAGTGGGTTTGAATGTTTGAGCTTTCCTGTAGCTCAGCGGTTAGAGCATGGCGTTAACAACGGCAAGGTCATGGGTTCGATCCCAGGGATTGCACATATTCAATGTATAATGATCAATGTATAGTGTAATGCAGTGTAAGTCGCTTTGGATAAAAGCGTCTGCCAAATGCCTAAATGTAAATGTAAATGAATGTGAGTTTGGTGCAGGACTACTTGTTTGTCCAGTCAATGGAGGATAGGGGAATGGGGGTTGAAACTTTTGGTGATTATTTTTAGTATCTTATTTGGTAATTTTAATGGTGGTCTGCAGCTGTATAAATCCCACAAAACATGTCAAGATTGTGTCTGAATCCTATTTCACCCAAAATCAAATAAACCAAATAAAGTGTATTTTGCAAGAAAATTAAGCCTGTGTTCGGGACCATTCCAACTTTTGCATTGTGATAAAACACAATACAGAAAGTTGGAATGGTTTTCAACTGTTTCTGGCTTGTGATTCCTCTTTTTGTTCATATGTAAAGAAATACCATGTTTCCTTCATGAATAAGATGATCCATTACTGAGAGAAACAAGCTGGCATATTCAACAGTTAAAAATATATTTGTAAAAATGAGGGCTGTCAAATGATTCAAAATTATCCTGATTTAATGTTGTTCTGTGTGCACATCGAAATCAAAATTCTGATGTTTATTCTTATACATCTTTATCTGTGTAGCAAGTAAAGGTGTGCTGTCCTTTAATCAGTCTCTCTCTCCCTTTCTTTCTCTCTCTTTCTCTCTCCAGTTAAGTTATTTGAAGTTATCGAAACAGAGAAGACACTTTATTTAATTATGGAGTATGCAAGTGGAGGTGAGTGTGACATGTTATGGATATATAATAGTGCACATCATGTTCAGCCTTAGATCTCAGTGTCTGTGTGTGTGTGTGTGTGTGTGTGTGTGTGTGTGCGTGTTAGGTGAGGTGTTTGACTACTTAGTTGCACATGGGAGGATGAAGGAGAAGGAAGCCAGAGCCAAGTTTCGACAGGTAAAACACACTCACCTATAAGCACACTATTCAGGCCGAATTTAGGCAGATTTTCTGCCTTAAAGCAATCCTTGGTAAAGTCCTGATCATCTTGGTTCTTGTACCAATTAACTTATCAGATTTTCCTGTAGTGTGTTAAGAGTGATTGAATCTGCTTGGAAGCACCAATCTTTACTAGTAAATATTCCACATGCTGAACATTACTATTAGAAATCCTGTTGTGTGGGGGGATCTCCGATGGCAAACATGTATCAACACTGTAGATTGTCATGTAGCACAAAATTATACCAAATCAGAATGCGATGAAAGACAGAATATACATAACATAACCACAGTCACAGCGCTGTGCAGTCTAGTTTTGAGAAGTTGATACAAATAAATGAGTAATAAAGCAATTGTAACTACTAAGATAGAAAGTTTTATATTAGCAATTAGAAAAGTTACTGTAATCCAATTATTTAAAAGTTAACAATTAAATTTGTTACCAGCAGAAGAGTAATAGTTACTGTGAAAATGTTGACTAGTTGCAAAAAGAACTTGCATTGAGTAAATAATGAAAAATTAGTAAATGTAACTGTATAAATTACAGTCAGTTTTGGAATAGTTTTTATTATTGAAAAATAAGTACTAACATCTTAAACAGTGTTACTAATACATTACATATTACAGCATATTGATTTGTTATGCACGTGCGCCCTCTTGTGCTGGAAGCGACACATCAGCTGATAAGCTTTCAGTGTAGGGGGACAAATGTCCACAAAAAAAAACACTGTGTCACTTAACACACTGCACATATAGTCTGACACTACACCCTCTCTCTGTCTTTCTCTCCATCAAGCAGAAGATTTATTGGCATATAAATATTATTTTTTTTTTTTAAGATTGTATATAAATACAATCCTTAAGATGTTTCTCTGAAGGCCAGATTTATCCCTCATCGTTTATTTTTAAAATGACAATGATATGCAAGTCCAAGTCTAAAAAAAACTATTTGTAAGGTAAAAAAAATGACTTTGAAACACTCCCCTCATCTGCTACTGGTCAGACAAACAGATTATCCAGCCCCAGATGTATGCTGTTGGTTGAGATGTGTCTTGTGTCGGCTGGTCTGGATGCTCAAACAAATAGAAATGTTTAAATCATATCACAGTATTTACATTTCTTGAAGCATCAGCCTACAAATCTCTTATTGCTGTTTCTGCATGTTAAGCTAGGAAACGAGAATGTTTTTACATTAAAAAAGACACATCACCTTTAAATGCACTCCTCAAAACACTAAAAAACTTCGAGATGCATTTACATAGACCAAAAATACAGCGGCACAAACAAAACGCCCTCAGAATCTGTAATGCGGTGTCCTTTAAATATAACACAAGACCTGGTTTGTAGATTAAGCTGTTATTTGTCATGTTGGTGTGTGTGTGTGCTCGCATGTATGTGTGACCTCCAGATTGTGTCTGCAGTGCAGTATTGCCATCAGAAACGAATAGTCCACAGGGATCTCAAGGTGAGACACAAACTCAGGTTGAAATTGGCACACAGTGTCTTAGCCTGTAGTATTGATGTGATCCCATCAGCATTTGTGTTTTATTGAGCTGTAACCATCGCACACTGTATGCTTTGCTACATAACATTTCTCAATCCTCTTTCTGTAAGGCTGAGAACCTGCTGCTTGATGCAGATATGAATATAAAGATTGCTGACTTTGGCTTCAGTAATGAGTTCACCATCGGGAGTAAGTTGGACACATTCTGTGGAAGTCCTCCATATGCAGCTCCTGAACTCTTTCAGGGAAAGAAGTATGATGGGCCAGAGGTGGACGTCTGGAGTCTGGGGGTCATCCTCTATACGCTTGTCAGCGGGTCACTTCCCTTTGACGGACAGAATTTAAAGGTCATTTCCTGTTCACAAGCATACCGACTGACCACACACAACCTTACTGGGCCACATTTGTGTCAAAAGTATTGTACATAAAAAAACAGAATAACAAATAGAATCCAAGTAAAAGGCAGCATTGAAATGTGATGCCAAAAAAACAAGCATACATACCTAACAACTTGTCATTCTCATGTCACACAGGAGCTGAGAGAGAGAGTTCTGCGAGGGAAATATCGTATTCCCTTTTACATGTCCACAGACTGTGAAAACCTGCTGAAGAAACTACTGGTGCTGAACCCTGGCAAACGCGGCAGTCTGGAGGTGACACCTATATGCATTTCTGTCACTTACTTTTAGTCTGTGCTTTCATCACCCTCATGTTGTTCCATTAATATATGAATGAACCATAACAGTCTATACAACTTTATACACTATATTCAGAATGTTATAGGTCTCAAATCTCATTCATGCTTGCTCACTTTTACATATGCCACAACCTGATCGCCACAACCTGGTCACAAGGCTTGCAAGAAGCAGTGTGGTTGTGCAATTGTCTTTTCTTCTTGAGTTTGCATTACTGTAAGTGTGAGTGATTCAGATGTGACGTGTCATAAATCAACAGCAAATCATGAAGGAGCGCTGGATAAATGTGGGTTATGATGAAGAGGATCTTAAACCATTCACAGAACCTGAACCGGACTTCAGCGACACCAAACGCATCGGTCTGTATCCTGCATCCAATCTGTTTCTCTTTCTCTTTTTTTGTTCTCTGTTCTGGGCTGAAGTTTTATTTCTTAACTCACAAAAATAGACATCCATTACATTGTAGTTATGCAACATGTTAACCAGGAAATAATGGTTGCTGTTTGACATTTGAAGCAGTGTGAATCCTCTCATTCTGTTTTAGAGCTTATGATCACTATGGGTTTCCCTAAAGATGACATCACAGAGGCATTAGTGGGGCAGAAATATGATGAGGTCATGGCCACATATCTCCTACTGGGCAGGAAACCCCCAGAGGCAAGTCATCATGACTGCAGTATCTGTTGTAAGATAAGACACGACCACATTATAATCTTTGTGTGACATTGTTGGGTCATTTGGGTCAAACAGTTTGAAGGGAGCGAATCACTGTCCAGCACAAACCAGTGTCAAAGGTCCCGACCCAGCAGCGACCTGAACAACAGCAGCATGCAGTCACCCGCTCACTCCAAAGTCCAGCGCAGTATCTCCACCACTCAGAAACAACGCCGCTTTAGTGATCATGGTAACATATTTTAAACATGTTTTTATATCATAACATGTTTTCACAAACAGACATGCAAGAAATTAAATATAGTGTGCATGTAGTGTAGGGACCTCTGTATTTATGCTGAGATATTTTAATAACAGAACAGAATTTGGTCCTTGTCTGAGAAATTCAGATTCAATTTATATTCTGATAATTAAGTATTTTATTCAAGATCTCAGTCCTCATCACCTTCCTCCACTACCTGAGCTCTGCAGATCTTACACTGAAAAGTCACTACACAAAAAAATTGGCTAATGCAGATCGGCTCATAATAGACAGTTTAATTGCGTTAATTACAATTAGTTAACAATGAATATACCATGTAATGGTAATAAGGTTCTTGTAGCTCTGCTGGTAGAGCATTGTGTTAACAGGGCAAAAGATTGTGGGTTTGATTCACAGGGAGCACATAATGATCAAATGTATAACTTAAATGCGCTGTAGGTCATTTTGGATAAAAGTCTCTGCCAAATGTATAAATGTAAATGTAATAACATGGTAAATGATATTCTATGTGCCTTTTATAACCAAATAGCAATGAAATTAAATAGCAACCAATATTAAATAAACATTTAACTTATTTAGCACCTTATTTATTAAAACCACTATTTATTAAAGATGCATCTTATATGTAGTTTTACATAAAAGTAACTACAATAGTCAAGTAACGACCATGTTTAGTGTATCTGTAAATTGTTGTTTGGCTTAGATTATTAAGTTAAAAATCTTATTGGTGACCATTAATAGCTTGAAGAAGCACCGGTATTAAACTGATCTATGGTACTTGTAGTGCTGACCACTCAGTCCAGACTGTCAGTTACTGAGCTGATTTTGTTTGACTGTGAGTTACTGAGCTGATATTATTTGATTGTCAGTAGGAGACACATTGATGTAAAGTATCTGATTGTGCGTGACTCGCAGTGGGCCCATCCATTCCTCCGTCCGTCTCCTACACCAAACGCTCTCAGGCCAACAGTGTGGAGGGAGAGAAGAAGGAGGAATGGGACTCATCCCGCAAGCTGCCGTCCTCCAGTTCAAAGGGAGACATGCCTGCCTCCCCTCTGGTAGCTCAGGAGCGAAGAAAGTCTTCCGCAGCTGCAGGGGTGAGCGCTCAAAAGCTGCAGGTTTACAAGTTTCCATATGAACTGAGAACCTGTGAGCTGATGATAATGTGTGTGTGTGTGTGTTGGCATGGACAGAGTAGTGCTTCTGGAGGAATGACTAGGAGAAACACATATGTGTGTGAGCGCTCCAGTACAGACCGATATTCAGCCATTCCTAATGGCAAAGACAGCAGGTGACTACATACACAACTGCACACATTTCTGTAGCTCTAATCTCAAAGAACACACATTTTAAACACACATTTAGTTTCATTTTAAAATCTTGTAAAAAAAAAAGTGCAGTGTACATTACAGCATTAAACATTAGTGAGACTTTTACTCCACTTCAAAGCAAATTTTCTATGACAAAATCACATTTTAATTTGTTTAGTCAATAAAATTCTTAATATAAAGAATATAAAATTCTTAATATATATACAAATTCCTAATATAAACAATTACAGTAACAGTCTAGCAAAAGACAAAGACATGGAAAGCAATTTTGATTAAATTTCAATGACAACCATAAATTTATTTTGGTGAAAAGTCCACAAATAAACATTAATATGCAAATTTGTGAAAAGTTCAGAGGCTTTGACACATATAATGATAATATTGATAATTGCAAATTGCCTTTTCTGTGTTCTCTCTGTCTTGTCTGATGTACATCTCGTCATTGTCTCGTGCCAGTTTGACAGAGATGTCAGCCTCGGCTGGTTCTTCGTCAGTGTCTCCTGGAGCTTCCTCCGCACTGGCATCCACTCGCCCACGTCATGTGAAGTCCATGTCCACCTCTGGTCACCCCACCAAGTCTCCGCTGCCACCCATTGAGGACAACACTGAATACAAGGGGTACAAACTTATACTGACACATACGGACTTACACAGACACACACAGACACACACGGACACATACAATTACATTTAGACAATACATTTCAAGTCCATATCCACCTCTGGTCACCCCACCAAGGCAAATATTAAAAAGCAATATTAACAATTTACAAACCCTAAGCTATAGATGATAATGTTATTAATTATGTTACTGCAGCCATAACATTACACTTAAAACGTAATAATAGCGTCACACGTAAATAGATAATAGAAGGTTTAATAAAGAAGTCCATCACATACCCACTGCTTTTGGGTGATCCAGGTGATGGTTATAATCCTCTTAAACTGGCATGAGGATGAGCATCTAGCTGAACTGGAAATTGGGACAAGTGTCAGGTTGAACAGTCCCCCGCCTCACCACCATCTGGTCTAGAAAAAGTCTGGGTCCTGCTGACTACAGGACCTTGCGTAAATGAAAGACAGGCAGATTTAGTGTGGAGCCAGTAAATCTTATGGGAAGTGTCCCTGATTCAGGTTTACCTAATTAATACAACCTAACAATTCCTTTAAGAGATTTGAGTAATAAATTCATAGGACTATGTGTAGGCCAGATAAAGAGATGGGTCTTTAATCTGCAGTTAAACTGCCATTTTTCTAAACCTGACATTGCTCTCTAAACCTTTCGGACAACAATGGGAAGACTGTTCCAGAGTTTGGGCACCAAATATGAAAAGGATCTACCACCCGCGCTTGCTTTTGAAATTCTAGGTATTATGAAACTAGCTGTAATGAGAAAGGAGCTTGCTCAGGTATTGAGGAGCTAAACCATTCAGGGCCTTTTAGGTCACACTGACACATACTGACTCATACTGACCCTTACTTTGCATCCATATATGACTTACAGTTTAGTGTATAATAAATTGAATTATTTAAAACTGATCAATTGTGAGGAGAGAAGGAAGGTAAGGAAGGAAGGAAGTTGTGTATTAATTGGATTTGTGTTCTTACTATTTATTGTATTATTTGTAAAGCTCATCTCAAACATCATTACTGCAGTGCTACAGAAAACACTGTGAGAGTATTATTCTCTGGTGTTCAGGAATGTTTTGAATCTGTCTGTGTGTGAAGCTCTAGTTCCAGAGTTCCATCCACCTCTCCGTCCGCTCACAGCATCAGCAGTGTGACTCCAGACCACACCCGTTTTCCTAGAGGAACCTCCAGCCGCAGCACCTTCCATGGGGCACAGCTCAGAGACCGCCGCAGTGCCACTTACAATGGCCCACCTGCCTCACCCACCCTGTCGCACGACACAGGCACTCTGGCACAGGCACGCAGGGGCACCTCGTCAGGCTTTATCAGCAAACTCACCTCCAAGTTTGTGCGCAGGTCAGTGCCTCTAAATCACTCAATGTTACCGTCTTAACGTGTGTGTTTGTGTGCTCTCACAGTCCGTTGAGTTTGTATGAATGTTTGGCTGCTTGGAAGATCTGCAGTGTATGAAATGTCAAACTTTAAACTAAAGTCAACCATGAGGGATTCAATTCCTGTGTCATGTTTCTCTTCATTTATAAGACTGTTGTGTTCAGACAAAGACTCAATGCAGGACTGAAGCCTGTCACTGAGTTTGGTTTAGAGACACTTTTCACCAACCAGTTATTTGCCTATGAATCAAATTAAGTCCCGTTCTAAATCCTTCTTCATAGGTTTCATGTGTGCATGTACATGTGTTCCCTTTCAGTCAGTCACGTTCGACGTTACGTCAACTGACTGACGTATGGGGTCTTGCTTGAGAGCCCTATCACCTTCGCGTAGTAAAAAATCGCGCCAATGAGCATCGGCCCGAGAGGAGAGAGCCAATGAGCATTTGGGCAAGCGCTGCGCACCGGCTCACGAGCGCTTGGCGCGTGTGTATAAAAGCCGGCACCGAGTGTGTTCGCCAGCATTCGCCAGCGTTTCAGCGCTTACAAGGCGGATTCAGCTGTGTTTTCCGTTCCGGGTTCGGCGGATTATCTGCGTGTCTGGCGGACCGGAG
>JAZGTJ010003967.1:22078-32766 GCA_036877575.1 Botia almorhae
AATGAGCATTTGGGCAAGCGCTGCGCACCGGCACACGAGCGCTTGGCGCGTGTGTATAAAAGCCGGCAGCGCACGCTTTCATTCAGGTTCTTGCTGAGGAGCCAAGTGTGTGTTTTACACTCGCTCACATCTTTGCGGTGTTCGCCAGCATTCGCCAGCGTTTCAGCGCTTACAAGGCGGATTCAGCTGTGTTTTCCGTTCCGGGTTCGGCGGATTATCTGCGTGTCTGGCGGACCGGAGCTCTGACGAGCACATTCTCACAGAGAGCTATTTCCTCTAAACGAGCTCCACGGGCGACGAGCGTCTTTTTAAAATTGTCTTTCCGTCCGTGTGACGAGCGTTAGGGTTAGGACATTGTTTCCGTCCTAACCCTAACGGAGAACGAATAACGGAGATTAACAAGCTTAGAGCAGCGCGTAACGAAGACAACAGACTGTGAATCGATAGTAATAGCAACACGCTGCGGGAAACCAAGCCGTGTGGACAGCGCTAACTAGACAACACGCATGAGGACAACATGAACCGACACGAAACAGCAAACACGAGGGCAATAAATACAAATGAGAAACAATACTGAACAGGTGCATGACATTAACTGAAACAGGCAAACGAGGAAACAAGGAGGCGGGGTGATGACGTAAGACCCGAGAGCACATGGCAGATGTAAATATAACGTAGCCATGTGCTTCGACACATAATGCACACCCAGAGCATGAGTCTAGACTAAGGCTCTAAGACTCTTAGACTCTAGTCTAAGCCCGCAGGCAGGACATTAGACAAAACAGGTATGACATTTATCATGACGGACAAGACATTTGACAAGACAGGTGAGATTTGAGACAGGACAGGGACGGCAGACAATACAGCAAGGGCATTAACAGAATTAAAAAACATTGGTAACGTAACTGAAAAGGGGTTAACTAAGTTATTTAACATAGGTGAGATAACTGAAAGGGGATTAACTGAACCATTAAACCAAGGCAAAACAGGAGACACAGTCTGGGTAGGTTCAGGGTTAGGTTCCCTATGGAGGTGTGGAGGAGGCGTGCAGAAACCTCCTCTGTAACAGCTGGCTTTGTCAAGCCAACATAATGAGTAAGTAAATACAGTAAACAAGAATTTGATGATAAATGTTTTATTGTGAGAAATGATTTGGTGTCTTTAACAATTTGGCATATTTATTCTAAACACTAGAGACACTTGGAGGTTATTGGGATTGAGTTTCTTTGGAGCAACATCTTAGAGGCTTAATAATGAAGAATTATTTGAACATTCTGTAATTATGTTTGTATAACCCCAGGTTCCTCTAAATCTGTCCTTTTGTCTTCTGCAGATCACAAAAGATATTTTGAATAACTGAATTCTTCATACAATCAAAATACAACAAATCAAAATTTGATCCTCATTGACTTCCTTTGTATTAAAAAATACAACTCTGACATTCTTCAAAATATCTTGTCATGCAGAGTCATGCAGGTTTAAAACTGTATGAGTAAATGATGCTACTTTTTAAGTGAATCATCCCTTTTAGCTCTACCAGAAAGTCTATTGTGTTCCACCAAAAAATGATTGCATTCTTAAAATAATAATTGAAAAGACTGCACATTTACTCTAAAGTAGTTTCACCTGCCGTAGTAGCTGAGGGGTGAGAGTGACATTTGAGATTAGGAGTGTGGGATTGGAGCAGAGGTAGCTACTCACATCCCAACTGACTTCGATAAGAAAGACCATTTGATGACATGGAGAGACAAACTTAATTAACTGTAATGGAGAGGCAATTTCAGCTCTCAGGTGACAGATGGCTACAGAATTCCGTTTCCTTGCTCTGATAGATCTTAAAACCTGTTGAAAAGACAACACAACATGAGACTAAACTAAAAATTTCTCATTAAAATATCCTAATCTGTGGATTATATGCTGTGTGACCGAAGTTAACAAAAAAAACTCTGCAGAGTATCTCCAGCCATATTGTTGAGTGAAAGGATAAAGGGTGCAGGCCGGATAAAAGGAGCCAGGTCAAGATGTCAGAATAGTGGAAAAACACTGCGGTGCTTCAGAGTCATCACAGATAACAATGAGACCTGGATCAATAGGAATATGTTCTCAAAAACACATCAACAAATGTTCTGATTTTCCTTTTCAACAAATCCTGCAGAAAACATTTATGCAATGGGCTGGTGCTTTAATATGAGGCAATTCACAGTGCATTCAAGCTATACATTTAAAAAGCATGTGCATCGCTTGGAAATCAAACCCATTAACTTGGTGTTGCTAGCAACATGCTATACCAGTTGAGCTACAAGAAAACAACGTCAACTGCACCCCATTGCACTTCTATGTTAAAGGTCAATGGGTCTCAGTTATTCTCAGAGAAATTACTCTGGAATAAATGAGACCACAACAATAATAGACCAGTGTGCAACACAGTGCTAACACAATAGCCCAGCCGCCACCAAGAAAGACTGATATGAGAACATAAGGGTTATTTCAGAATTTAAAAGATTTTATACAATTCTGTTTGTCTGTTTGTCTTATACAATTTTAAAACCTTCTGTTTTCTGAACCTCAAATGAGACATTGTCTAAAAACATTATGTAAATGTAACTGATTAATGTAATATTAATCTAACATGTGATCGTATTATGAGAACACAGCAGTACTTCTTACAGTTTTAGGCGTTCAGCTGTCTAAAAAATGTCCTCTAAAATCTGCCCATATGTCATGTGCAGAGCAAAAAAGTAAATATAACCCCATTCTGTGAAGAACAGTGAGGAAGAGAACCAAGGTGCAAATAGCTTTAAAAAAATGTTTTTTATTAAATAAAAGGGGGGCAGAACGAAAGCCAAACTAAACTAAACTAGAAATTGCGCTCAAAACCACTAGACAATGCAGGACACTATACAAACAAGAAGCAATACACCAGCAGCAGACACAAGGTATTAAATAGGTGAAGCAAACAAGAAGGTTAACAAGGGCAGACAGGTAAAGGGCATGGACTTATAATTGGATAATTATGGAGGAGACAAGAGGGCAGGGTCAAGACTCAAGACAGGAGAGCACAAACAATGGCCATGTGCTTCCACACAAAGACAAACAACACAGATCACAGAGGACAGAGCATAAGCTTAGATCCTGACTCCAAGGTACAAAAACCATGACTAGGATCCAAACATCATGCTTTGACACAGAAACAGGGCTGTTAGGATGCTGGCACAAAAATTTAGTGAAAAATCCAAACAAGGAAGCCAGGACCCTGACACATTCATTTGGATCATATTTATGCTTTTCACCATGTTTCATCTCGGAAGCTAAATCTGGAGTTCATGGAGCAGCTAAAAAAATCACTGGTTTAAACTAATCCTGTTAATCTTGTGGTTATGAAAGATGTTTTAAATCCCACAAATTCTGTCATTTGTGTTTTATATGACCTGCCTGCATGAAAACTGAGCTAAACACCAGGTCAATGTAGAGCATGCAACTGCTTTATTACCCATAATCCCTTTCACAAAGCAAAGTAATCAGATAGATGGTGGAAAGCAGATTTATGTTCTAGTTTATGTCAAAGCCACTGGCAACAGCCTAACCCTTAATCATCTTAAATTCAGAAAGTGTCTTCAACCAGGTAACCAGCATTGACACTGGGCCACTATCTACATGAAGATATTGTTGTGATATATAGTATTACCATCCTCAGTAATATGTTAAGTCAGTAATACAATAGAGCACATCCAGTACTTTAGAGGTAAAAAACTAAGGGTGTTGCTATGCAGTTATTAGAGTGTTCTTGCTGGTTGCTGGTCAAACAAAAAGTCAAAAGCAACCACACACAAATCTCTAAAATATTCAAACGACACGACGAAATTATTTTCTTTACAAATTTTATTCTACTATAACGCTTATCCACGTTTCAAGGACAAGTTTGTCCTCTATTCAAGGGTTGATTCATCCATTTTCTACCACTAATTTAAAATGACTGCTCTCACTTAAAGGTGAGCCATCTGATTGTTAACTGATTGTGAAATGTCTCACTCTAATTAATTAGTGTAATAATAAAGTTAATGGGGAGACATAAATGGTGGTTTGTGTGACTAAGTGCTTAAATTACACTGCTTTAAGGATCTTTAAATACAATTCAAAAAGTGATGTAGGAACAAATGAACCTTGAGATTGTTTAGTCTTTATTTGGAAGGGCTCCAACTGGCATTTAGAAAAGACTAATGGTAGAAAAGAAAATGGTAGGTGTGAATTTTCCAAGATTTTGCGTTGGGATTTTCATTTTGGTTGAAAAAGATCACAAAGGCATAATACAAATGAGAATATGAATCCATCTTAGTTCTACAACTTGCACTTCTCATCTGGCATCTGAAAACCAAACGTAGGGTTGGACATGTTTTACATGCTTCAGACTACAGGCTACTAACAAATAATTAGCCCCATTATTGACACCCCCAGTGAAATGATTACAAGAAAACTGCTGCTCTACAACAGCACCATCATGACAACCTTCCGAGACAAGAAAGGCTGACTGTTAAAACAGTTAAATAATAGAGTGGGCTTGTAAGTTTCCTGCTTGTATCAACTGATAAATGGGCCGCTCTTTAAGGAACTTATCTCTTTAAGACTTGCAGCATGAGGAATGGCATTATTTGTACTGTTTGCCTGCTGGATGAGTCAAGCTGTATCAACTTAAAAGATTGTAAGATATTGTCAACAGCAATAGACAGGGTAATTGCAAAGCCACTACTGTGGTATAAATTATAACACTTCAAATGGCAGAAGGGACCACAGAGAGTGAAAAAAATCTGACAATTTACTCCACCTGCCAACCAACCATTGCTTATCACTGCTTAACAGAGAAAAAAAGAGGCAGTTCAAAAAAACTTAGGTATTGATGAAATTAACAGTTTTAGCTGTCTGTTTAAGATGGGTGGGGGCAAAGAAGAAAAGGAGAGGTCTTTGGATAGCTCATGACATCCAGAGAAACAGCTAGCCACTAACAACCCAAACATATAGCTCTGCAAAGCTAAAAAATAACAACAGCTGAAGCTAACCTGTAACAGCTAACAGCTAATTTGAAGAAATTTGTTCTTGGTGGTTGTTGATTTGTTAGGATGTTTTGAATATATTCTAGGTGGCTTCCATACTTAGTGATTGAAGCTAAAGGATACAGCTGATATTGATATTACCAAGATATTATGTCTTATATAAAAGCCCAAACAAAGTTGAAAACCATTGATACTTGCCACCGACAAAACTTTTATCTCTTACCATCATATTCATTTAGCAGTTGGCTGAAACCAGGACTAACCCTGAAATGGAATATAAAATAACAAATCCCAGTTGTGTATGACCCTAGTAGAAGACAGATAAAACATTAGGTTATTATTTTTCCGCCCCATAAAATAATAAGTTAAAGCCAGCAATTAGTAATAAACCATAAATCTAAATATTCTGATGTTAATTTTTAAACATAAATTGTTGCTGCCATCTATATGCATCTGTTAACATCCATCACTTGCATATATATATGTAATACTTTCCCTTTTGAAAATGTTCCCTGCCATTGTTCCAAAGAGAGGCCCTCATCTCCCTCGGACATGGTCTGGGTGCATTTTTGTTCTGCATAGTGGTTTTATGCATCACCTGCCTGATTTCAATTTACATGTATGTCCAGGGTTACAGCTCTATTCATCTGGATGAGGTAGTTAAATCAATAGAGTACAGTGTAACCTTCACCGCCAGGATAAGTGACACATTATAACGCATTAAATGGGCCATTGTGGCCATGAGAAAGGGTAAATAAAAGGCTTTTTTCCCCATTGTTGTCATTTGTTTTGACCTGAGCTCTTCAAATCAGAAGAGCAGCGCAAACCTATTGATCATAAATAATATGTTATCTGCTGAACCTAATTCAGTATTAGAGGTAACATGAAAGTAGCTACAGACACACACATTTTTTCAGTTGACACTCCAACTCATCTCCTGTTGTCCTGTCCATCCTCCACACTCGGTGGTGGGTTCCACCCTTTTCCCAGTCCCTGTTGCCTTGTTTTGCAGAACTATAACAGTAACTACCTCTTCTCCTCTTCTCTACCTACATCTTCAGTAAACAGTTAGCTACTCAACTTCCAGCTTATTGGCCATAGGACTGCAAGATCCACCTGCTGCCTGAAGCGTCACTGCCCAAAGGGAGGATCTACCTGTTGTCAATCCCTGAACAGAAGGCCATGGAGTAATACATTGAGGAGGCCCTCAAACAAAGTTTCATTAGACATTCCACTTCCCCTGCTGCTTCAAGCCTTTTCTTTGTCAATAAGAAAGATGAAGGCTGAGGCTGTGCATTGATTATTGAGCACTGAATGGCCAAATTGTGATGAACAGATATTCTCTACTGCTAGTTCCTGCCACCTTAGAACAGCTCCAGGGAGCTCGCATCTTCTCCAAGTTAGACCTGCACATTTTATCCATGAGGCGCTGAAAGGTGTTACGAATTGGTGTAATCCAAACAGCATCGTGAAGGCATTTTTCTCTTTGGATAGAGGTGATAAGGGGATCTGCTAATATCCTTTAGTTAAATCCAGTGTCGAATAAAATCGAGCTGTACCCAGCCGATCAAGCAATTCATAAACATGCGGCATTGGATAAGTGTCGAATTTCGAAAGAGCATTTACCTTGCGATAATCCACACAGAACCATACGGAGCTGTCCATTTTATGTACTAAAACTATCGGGCTCACCCAGTCGATTTGGGACTCTATTTCTACCATCTCTAGCATTGCCTCTAACTCTGTCTGAACCACTTTTATTTTGTGTTTAGGTAAGCGATACGGTCAGGAGCGAACCACCATTCCGGGCTCAGTCCCAATATGGTGCTGTATGAGGTCCGTACAACCAGGCAGGGGCGAGAAGACATCCGCAAATGCATTTGCAATTTAGCTATGTCAGTGAGCTTGGAGGGCGAAAGGTGATCTCCTCCAGGGTCCAGAGCCAGAGATTGAGGTTTGGTATGCACCTCTGCCCTGAGATCATTCTCTCCACTCACCACCATTGCCAGCATCACTGACTCCCCCACCCTCCATTTTTTAAAGAGGTTGAGGTGATAGATTTGCCTTGCACTGCTGCTGTCTGACCGAAAAATCTCATAATTGAGATCTCCAATTCGCTGTGTGACCTCAAAGGGCCCTTGCCACTTGGCGAGTAATCCATAGGGAGCAATACAAGAACTTTCTCTCCCGGTGCAATTTTACGTAACTAGGTACCCCTGTTGTATAGCCAGCTTTGCCTGTAACAAATTCTTCATTGACAGCTGCCCCAACGTGTGGAGTTTTGCTCTCAGGTCCAGCACATATTGAATTTCATTTGGGCTATCAGAAGGTCAGTCCTCCCAAGCCTTTCTTAGGATGTCCAGCACCCTGCAGGGCTGCTCGAAGGGGGAAAACCCTGTGCAGGCTTGTTAGTCATGAACTAACTTTCGAATCATGGTTTTTAATGTGCGGTTAAATAGTTTGACCAGCCCATCTGTTTGTGGGTGGTAGACGGTGGTCCCAATCGATTTAATGCCCAGTAATTCGTAGAGCTCGCGTAACGTACGTGACATAAACGTCATGCCTTGGTCAGTGAGAATGTCTTTTGAGATTCCCACTCAGGAGAAACAGGGTGTCCGCTACATTTTTTGCTGAAATGCTGCAGAGTGCAACTGCCTCCGTGTATCGTGTTGCATAGTCTACCAGCACTAATGCAAAATGATGCCCGTGTGCGACTGTTCTAAGGGCCTGATGAGGTCCATTCCAATTCTTTCGATGGGGACCTGCATTACGGGAACAGGACGCAAAGGCACTTTTGGGTAGGCTGGTGGATTTACCAACTGACACTCACAACATGCCGCGCACCACCTGCGCACATTCTTGTGAATGCTTGGCTAATCGGGTCATGAGACGCTGAACCACGCCCCTCCTCGCCACATTCTTATTTCTGCATTTTTTTATGATTGTTTCTGCCCCACAAATGGTTAGGGTTGAAATGCACCTTAATGCTTGCTTTTCTCTAAAACTTCATTAAAACTCTTTTTATTAAACAATTTAAACATGAATGACATGATGTTTAGCAAACGGGTGAATTAATCCTGTCAATCCAATGTCCACAAATTATTCAGAAGACACAGCTAATTTTTACAAAATAAAACATACACACTCACAAAACTTTTAGGAAAATAGTACTGTATCTCTCTGAGCCAGTAAAAAGGCAAACAAACAGAGATATATTATAAATTATATATATACAAACATTTGTGACGTTGATATTTGACATTTCTGAACGCCAGCGTACATTATCTGCGCACATTATGTTGTCTGTCCTAACCATTCCTGGACCCGCCATTTTTAAAAATAAAGTTCCTCTAAGTGCATGTAACGGAAATTCAGACTCCCAAACAGATGTTAGTTCAGCTGACAGGTGTATTTATAGTGTCACGGGTGAGGAATCACACGACAAGGTAGGCGGTGCAAAAATACCCCGGAGGGTGGATTTATTAAAGAAAAAGGGTGTGTGAGAGATGCGTGGGGGAAGCAGCCGGGCTGGCTGCTGGTGCAGGTGCTGGTGCAGCTTGTGCGGCTTGTGCTCGGGGTTGCGTCCCTCCTGGCGGCGGGAGTGTGCGGTGGCTCGTGCTCCTTTCCGTGGCTTTCGGCCAGTCGCTGCTGTCTGTCGGCGCGGGGGCAACGTACTTCCGACTGGCGGCACTTTCAGTCTTCGCTCTCAGAACCAACTTCCTCTGCATCCGACTCTTAATCTTCCACCCCCTCTGGGAGGAAAGCGGCGGCGTTGTGACGCCGCGGGGTGACGCGTCGCAGCTGTGCCCGGTCCGCCCGTGATGAGCTCGGGCAGGTGCGGCGCGTCCGTTGCCAGGGCGACGCTGATTCCCCCGGTGCGCCTCATCACAATAGTAATGGGTAAACAGGTAATGATAATGACCAGATATCTATGGATGACAGGAATGAAAATGAGGGTACAAACGATGGAAGTCCAGGAACTGGTGACGACAATGGAGACTGGAGATGAGGGTAAGGTATACACGCAACACAACACTGGAGTACATAAAGGAGATCTGGGAGAAATACAGGAACTGGAGCAGGTAAACGATAGAGCATGGAGATGAGTCTGTTTCCGTGGTTGAGATCAGACAACAGGTGAGTGGAGTGTGTGTGCTTATATATTGTAATTAATTGAAGTCAGGTGCAGGTGATTAGCATTCAGGTGACTGTGAACGTTGAATGTGGGTGGAGCCTGGTGCTTCCGTGACAGAATCCCCCCCTCCATGGACTGCTCTTGAGGGCTGAATACCCCAATGCCGTGGTGGACGTCCTCGACCTCTGGGAGCAGGAACCTCTCGATGTGCAGTGTGGATTTCTGTCAACAGATTGGGTTCTAGGATATCACTCCTCAGTACTCAAGAGCTCCCCTCTGCTCCATATCCTTCTCAGTCGACAAGATATTCCAGCCTTCCGCCACAATGCCGGGATCTCAGGATCTCCTTCACAGAGTAGACTGTTCCATCCTCGATTACAAATGGAGGGGGAGGTTCATCTCTTGGACCAGGCTCTGTGGGAACAGGAGACAGTGATGAGTGATTCCGCCAACTGTAGTGCGTCGTCCTTTTAACAAAGAGATAATAAAACAGATCTTAGCTCTTTCAGTAGGAAAACGTTGTGGCTGCATTTCCAGGGAGAGAGAGCATTGGAGGAGGAAACCGTTGCATTCATCCGCCAAGCCAGAATAGGGTGCTGGATTCACCATGGGACTGGCTGTGTAAATCGGAACGGAAGTAGAGAAGGAAGGAGGTGAAACAGGTGTTTGTGTTGTTGTTGTCGTCTGGATAACCCGGTGTAGTGAATCCGCCAACTCCTGGATTGGGTCCACGCCTGTCGGCTCCATTATGTTTGTCTGATCTTCTATTACGGAAATTCAGATTCACAAACAGATGTTAGTTCAGCCAACATGCATATTTGTTGCACAGAGTAGTGATGGGTAAACACTGGATACACACAACACAACACTGGAGTACATGAAGGGGATCTGGGAGAAGCACAGGAACTGGTGGAGATGAGTCTGTTTCCGTGGTTGAGATCAGACAACAGGTGAGTGGAGTGTCTGTGCTTATGTATTGTCCTTGATTAAGGTCAGGTGCAGGGTATTAGTAATCAGGTGACTGTGAACGTTGAATGTGGGTGGAGCCTGGTGCTTTTGTGACAATGCAATAATATCTTTTAATGATAGGATGTCTCTCCTTTAATCTATAATGTCTTCCATATAAAACCTCCCTGCTCAGTTTTGTTAAAAGTCTCTTTTTGTCGTATAAATCTCTTTGGCTACTTTATTATTTATTTAGAATTCCCCACAGGTTTTCGATTGGGTTCAGATCAGGAGACATACTTGGCCATTCAATCACCATCACCCTGTTCTTTTTCAGAAATGCAACAGTAGCTTTAGATGTGTGTTTTGGATCATTGTTGTGTTGGAAAAGTGCACGACGACCAAGTGCACGGAGTGATGGCAGCATCTTCTCCTTCAGTATAGAGCAGTACATTGTTGAGTTCATTATACCATCAATGAAATGCAGCTCCCCAACACCAGCAGCACTCATGCAGCCCCACATAAGGACACTGCCACCACCATGTTTCACTGTAGGCACCATG
>JAZGTJ010003968.1:0-32764 GCA_036877575.1 Botia almorhae
TTCACAGACACTCCTAATCCAATCTGGCTGAGTTTGAGCTATTTTGCAAAGATAAATGGGCAAATATTTCAGTTTCTAGATGTGCAAAGCTGGTAGAGACATACCCCAAAAGAATTGCAGCTGTAATTGCAGTGAATGGTTGCTCTACAAAGTATTGACGCAGGGGGGCTGAATACAAATGCACACCACACATTTCAGATTTTTATTTGCTTAAAAATGTGAAAACCATGTATCATTTTTGTTCCACTTTACAATTATGTGCTACTTTGTGTTGGTCTATTACATAAAATCTCAATAAAAAACATTCAGTTTGTGGTTGTAATGTGACAAAATGTGAAAAAAATCAAGGGGTATGAATACCTTGCAAGGCACTGTAAATGTATTTCTAATATTTAGTCTAGTTTAATTAAATTCCCTCTCTTTTGTCAAGCCTGTTTACCTTGATATCACTTCATAGCATAGGAAAATTCCTTGTCCTCTTTAATTGATCTCCCATTGCTGGCATGCTCATTCTGCTAAACGGCTATCAACAGGTGCTCCTTCCCAAACTCACACGACTGGTTGAGTTACAAAGTGTTGTGCTAAGGTTGTCACTTGAAATAGGGTGCTCTTCAATACACAAATTGATGTTTCCTCGCTCCTCCAGCCCGTGACTGGGAATCCGATCGAAGTCAGCAATCTTGAAGGACATCTCAATTGTCTAATTGCACCTTGAGGAGGTGAGAAACAAGGAGTAAGGAAGCTTCCATCAGCGAAGAAACATTGGTATATCCTATGTGGAAGTTTTTTTTCCTGCAGCCTTCCCTCGCATCCTAATAGGGTGGTGCTGAGACACGAGTGAGGAAACAAGGAAGCGTCAGTTTGAGCATTGAGAATGTAGTGTCTAACTACTTATATTTTATTCATATATCCACATATACCTCATCCAATAAACTAACTATGCTCTGGGGTGTCTGTAGAACTACCCACAAACTGCAATTAACACCCATATGCAGAACCAGGTCTCTGGTGACCATAGCAACTCATAGCAGAGCATCTAGATAATGTTTTACTTATTTAATAATCTGTGCACATTTAAATGAATGTTTTAGAGTTACGTAGTTAATCAAGATCACATGTATCTGGGTTTGGTATCTATGAGTTGCATTTTTTATTTTCTAAACATCAATGTCCATCACATTTTAATAGCTTTGGTTTATAAAGAGAGTTAACTATCCCTCTGAGAGGACAACCTTTGATTGAATGACACATCTTCAGGGTGTGACATCCTCACAGTTGAAAGACCATTGTCCAAGAACACAGTCTCTTGCCGTTTTCCTCTTGCCTTTTGGCTCTCATCTTTCGCTGGTCTTCTACAGTTCCATCTGTTTAGTCATTTAAGGTCTTTCATCAGATGAGGATGCTAAGCTAAAAGAAGTCTTTAGCAGACCTCTTAGCTTTTGCCATGCTACAGCCTTGTCTTTCCATTTAACAAAGACCCTCTGCATCAAACTGGTTCTCTCTTATCAATACAACATTCAGCAGAGATAAAGCCTCAACTAACTGCATCAGAACACTTTCTTTCAATGGACAAGTTGTGCAAGTATTACACTTAGTCTTAGTAATTGATGCTATAACTATCATTAGCCCTTTCACTGAGGCAGGTTATAATTAAGAAACTGGTATTTTATTCAGGCTGTTGATCTGCTGAATTTCCTATGCCTTCATACTTTAATCTTTACTCTGCTTCAACGTCTTCCAATGCTAAACTGTATGTATGTTGTGTGCATGTTTAAATAGTTTGTGTTTAGTATAAATATAATAATAAAATCTTGTTTGTATCACACATGATGTTGTGGTAGATCGTGCTCATAATCTGGGGTCCCTAATCCTGCTGATCCTTGCTACTGGCTCTGAGTGTTAAATCAACGTGTCACATTATATTAAGATTTCCCAAAATCATTTATTGATCCTAATCAATTATTAATATTCCCCATTGGAATAATATTTGTTTCCCTTACACAGGGAATAGTGTGATATATATATGTAGAGAATAGATGTGTAAACATTAATTTTGAGGGAACTTGTTTGGTGGAGAATGCTTTATTTGTGAACAAAAACTCTATATTAATCCTCTGCAAGAAGCACCAATAGTGTTTTGATAATTCTTTTTTATTTCTGAAATGTTCTGCTTTAAAAAAGTCAATAAAATTCTTTTTTAATGCATTACAACTAGCTGTGGCATTCCATAGGGTGTTACTTCTAATTTTATTACAAAATTGTCCAATGACACAACAGTAATATGTTTTGTAGAGACCTTTAGAGGAGGTGAAAAACTTTGAGTGGTGTGATAACTTTGAAAGTACAACCATAGACAAAATTTTAAAGAGTAAAAACTTTTGGCTTGTCACAAGACAAGTGTTTCCTGAAGATAAATATCCATGATAAATGGATCAGACAGGTTTCATAAGTACTTGAATGTATATATTGATTTAAAGCTATCTTGGAATGCACACAAACATTACAATCATATGCCTGTGGTGCAACAATGAATTTATTTCCTTAGAAGCCTTGGATCTTATGGTGTAAGTAACCATATTGTTCTATGTTCAATTATGCAGTCATTTAGAGTGTTTTGCTGTATGTGGAAACAACTTGGAAGAGTTGTATATTTGTATAGCTTATCACCAGATTACTTGATGTCTGCTCAAAACTCATAGGAATACCTGTACATTGTAAGAGAGTACTGAGACAATAAACACATTTTTACATGTTACAGCCATTATTTGTCTTGTATGATGAATACCAACTATTACCTTTAAAAAGAAGAATTAGAAAACCAGATAAAAACAATTCAAATGCTTTCTTAATTACAGTGTCTATTAGACTTTGAGGAAGACTTAACTATCTGACTATGCATGTGCACAAACAATTTGATGACCTTGTACAAACGCACAAATCAGATCTGAGAATGAAATCCCTTCATCCATTCCTCAAAAGTGTGTCTGTACAAAAATGTCTGCAATATTGTCTGTAATTTGATATTTTTGTTACGGCAATGTGATGACATTCAAACTTTTTAAAAATGTGTCTTAAATATCCAAACATTTTCTGCAAACACTATATGACATCTCTGCTAATCTGCAAGATTGCCATTTAAGAAATATGAAGTTTGATCTGTTTGGTGAAGTTTGGTGTTTATAAGAACTGAACCAGTTCCATACACTTCTGATGAAACATATTCGAATGCTCTACTCATTCTCATGCACTCTAATAGATTTCCTTGTATCTTCTCAGCTGGTTATAGCACAAAAATATTTTTTTCTTTATCCATATGAAACCGAACTGATTAATAGCACAGCCTTCACCCTCTGATACCTTACGCCAGATTACTTTTGCGTGGAGCTCAGAGATGCCTTCATTTAAATGCAAAGTCATTCGGCAGCAGATTGTGACAATGCAC
This sequence comes from Botia almorhae, assembly GCA_036877575.1. NCBI lineage: Eukaryota > Metazoa > Chordata > Actinopteri > Cypriniformes > Botiidae > Botia > Botia almorhae. The sequence continues at coordinate 3,443 of JAZGTJ010003968.1, forward strand.
AAATGAGCAGCTCCGGTCTTAGCAAAACGTAAAACACGATAGACAAAAGGTTTGACAGGCCTCTGGAGCACCAGAGGAGCATGGGTAATTGGTCTCTGTTGCTTTCGCCTCGGCCCAATTAAGTCCTCATGCTCTTACAGGTACACACACACACACATTCAGTACTCTTCTGCCCAGGCATCTGAATAAGACTTCAGAGCTGCATATAAGATAATGGTGTGGATGGTGATCAATCACTCTGGCTCTTACTGATATTCAGTGCAGCTGTAAACATGTGTCCTGGCCAAAATCAGACATTCTGGAGCCAGTCAAAGCTGGTTCATGTTGGTATAGTGGCCTACCTTGTGGACCGACATAGCCATTTTGATCACGAGCAGAAAAGGCTGTTGGTCAAACACTATGGTCTTTTTAGTTATGCTGGTTGCTAACATAACTAAAAATTGGGCAGAGGTTTTCTTAATTGAGCAGGTTTTCTGGTAATCTAGTTAAGAACTCATGTAGGGACACCAGCACTGCAACATTCCATGCTGGAGATTCGCAACACATTTACATTGAATGTATGCATTTGGCAGACGGTTTTACCTAAAGCAATTACAGTGCATTCAAGCTATACATATTTTATGAGTGTGTGCATTCCCTGGGAATCTGATATTAGCAATGGTAGCACCATGTTGAGCTACAGTACAGAAACACTACTGGCGACTAGCACTGTTAAGCTACAGCTCCAAATTAATTTTATTATGTTCACTGGATGAGCTATCCCAAAGAAACATCACTTTTATGCAAATTGTCTCTTATTTTAATACTGGGCTTATTATTCTATTCTGTTCTAAGCCCAGTATCAGTAAGATCACTGTATAACTTGTCACTGTAGATTAGCTCTTAACAAGCACAGCCGAAGTTGTCATGATCATGATGTGACACATGTGCATCAAAGCAGAAACGCAACAATATCAGCTGCGCCCTAATGGCACCCACCCATCATGTTGTAACAGCGCAAGTCATCAGCGAAGCTATAACATTAATTGACTTGAGCTCCATTTACTCATGAAGCTCTGTTAATTTATGCTGGTTGGAGATGCTGTGCTACGGATCAATGCATTTTAGCCTTTGTTCTCTGGATTTGATTGATCATGTTTGCATTGACTTTGGATGTGTGCTCTCCATCAGAGCTCTGAGGGTGGTCATATGGAGGGGATGCCCATGGGATTGGATTTGGGTAATGCTTTTAATTAAATGGATTGTGAGAAGAGTGTCAGTTTGTGGATGAAAGTACAAGGTTCTAAATAAATATGACACAATGACACAAAAATACTCTATTTAATTTAGTTCAGCCTATCAATATGGGATTGTTTCTGTTCTTCTTCTTCATCCCCTGACCTTTCCTTCTCATGAAGATTGTCTATCTTTAATTCCCATCATTTTAGACTCAAAAGGCCAAAATTAATTGAGTCTGGACACATACCCACAATTCAGTTTACACATGGTGCAGCAGTAACCTCAGCGATAAACACGTCTGTCATTAACAAACAGCAAAATCAGAGGACTGAAGTGCCCTAAAAATGATGCAGAAAGCAACAGGGTGCCATACAACTAGGGAAACAGCTCCTTTAAAGTCCCTCCAAAACACATTAATTTGCATGTGCAGTACTGTTTATTTGCAGTTTGATCATTAAACCACAAATATTTCTTTGGAAAAGTCATCTGGAACTTTCGTTTGGTCTTCATGATTCAATAGATAATGTAATTAGTTAGATTTGGAGATTTATTTTCTGCTCTAATTTGTCTAAAACTGAATAGAGATGTTTATCATTTTTGGATAAAACCATCTGCCAATTGTAAATGCAGGAACATGCAACATAGCAGCAACCAATGACATAAGCTTAGCATGGGACTACCCGTTTGAGTGCTGGCAGTCAGGAGAAAACCTGCCTGAAAACAAACATTATTTTTACCATTCCATTTGCTACCTCTAGAAATAAAGAAGTTACACATTCAGAGAGACTAGCAATAGCAAACTAGCTTTGAAAGCATATTCCACCCTCCCTCAGAACAATCTCCAAAGCCATGCCTCCTTCAAAACACATGAACATGCTAATGATGAAAGATTGTCTGCGCGAGCAGGATGCACAGAGGTATGCAAACATCTCACAGTTTGACAGGCAAGTATGGCATCCTATCATTGCATTCTTTGCCTTTCACAGAAGATATATATTTATATAAGTGTATTTAGACCACTTAGTGTTTGCTATCAGGATGTGAGGAAAAAAAAGTCTTAAAAATAGTTTTAAAATGCGGTTACAAAAACATAACCTTTTCATTCTTCATTAAAGTGTTTCTCTCAGAAATATTAACACAGCTTGAAAGTGATCTGTATGTTTACTTTCTGGAGTTTAGGTCTCAGTAAGCAGACAGTGATCTCCCATCTTTTGTAAACAGGATTCTAATTAAATATGATGATTAAAACATTACCATATTAATGCAATCTGCAAATTAAAACTCTTAGCCTTGGTAGGGAGAGAAAACAAGGTAAATACTGACAGAGAGAGAGAGAGACTAAATGAATGTGGTTCTCTTTTGCATGTAGAGTTCAGCCCACTCTTGTGGACACAAGAAAAATAAACATTGGCATTCTTAACACACAATCAGTGTGTTTCTCAATGAGGTGGAGTGTGTATTTGAGGTAGAGATTTGTATTCATTACTACACAAGCATTTGCTTTAAAAGCATCTCCGCAACATCACCACTCTCTTGCTTAACATGCCACTGATAAATTCTGTCTCTCCTCTCCCATACACCGTCTATTCCATCGATTCTTCATTTAGGAGATCAGCCTAGTACCTTCTGTGCACACTCATCCTGCACCACATCATCTGGAAATCTGGCCTGAAGGCTTTGGAGGGACAGAGGGATAGAGGAAACGGGGAAGAGAGAGTTTAATGATGTTTTCCCACTGCGTACATTCAGCTGAGAACATTGTTATCCCTGTGAACAACCCGCCACCTTTTTCCCATGATGTGTGTCATCTGCCTTTGCTCTGCACAGCTCCCTCTCACTGTTAAAGGCCACGGATGTACAGTCATACTCTTGAGTCTTTGAGTACCTTTCTAGCAGCCTCCTCATCAGATTGTGAGATCTGTGAAAAAGGGAATTGTCCAGGTTTAACTAGCAGCGTATTATGGTTACTGAACAACTCCTATTTCTTCATTTTCATGTTGAAAACAAAAGGAAAAAGTTGCATGCATGTATCTTATTTTTTAATTAAGTAGTTTTATTTTTAACCTTCTGGCAAAGGCTCATTCTAATCCTGAGTTAAGTGACACTTGTAATTTTGAAGGAGGGTTAGCTTTTGACTATTTTTAACTAAGACTGTCCTCCTCCAAAAAATGACCCAATTGGTTGTTTCTGCAAGAAGCTATCTATAATCTAGCGATTTATAATTACTGTTTAAATTTAAGCACCCTTTAGCTGGTGCATTTGGCAGATGCATTGAATGTAATTTACAGTGCATTAAAGGTACACATTTATTAGTACATGTGTTTCCTGGGATTGAACGAATAATCAGTGGGCTGTGATAATCACCCATCATACAAAGAATCCATACAACTTCAGTAGGTTAGTAAATCTTATTCGAAGCGAAACAATACATTTGTGAAAGAAAACAATTATCATTGTGAGCTTATTACCTGAGCGACACATCACATATACATGTAAAGAAACAAATCAGAGGGCAAATTTCAAACATATAATGAACATATTCATTATAAATATATAAAAGCATGGGTTCTTACGTGTCCTGTGATGAAAAATGCATATGTAAACTAGTCAAAAGACACATAAGAACCAATAAGATTCAAAGTTATCGACGTGCCTCCATATTAGAACTTAAGATGAAAATTTCTGTGGTGTCTCCTGCTGTTAGTAGGGGCTCAAATTTAGTAAAGGCTTTAATGGGTCGTATTTCAGGAAAGTGACAAATGACCTATATGGTCAGCCTCAGTGGTTGCCTTATTCCTGTATAATCGCAAAAGCATTTGTGCTGTGTTTTGTTTTAGAGTTTAAGAAAAAGTTAAACAGCAACAGCAAACACAAACTGGGGTGATACAGAGAATGTATCCATTTGTAGTATGTTTAATGAGGAATTTTCAAGAATTTTAATCTTCTGGTCAATGAGTATTAAATGTATTTTAATACACACATTGTCATAAATGCTTCACCTGAAAAAAAATGAATTACATAAATTAAGTGGAAGGTTACAAATGAATACTTTGATACCCAAAGTATTAATGTAAATGCCAGTAAAATGGCATTTAGACAGCCATTGAATTTAATCTTTCCCACCTTAGCAGACACCATATGGTCCATTCCATCATCCCCCTCAACCCTAGAGAGCTAATTGACAACATTAATTAAAACAGCCAGAAAGTGTCAGTGGGCATTCAGTCTTACACAGCTTAAAGGGTGGTCATGTGCCGCTCAGATACAGATATAAATTAATATATTGTTTGCATGAAACAATATTGATAGTATATTGATAATATTGATAGAAATAGTCTGTCTTTACTGTATAGTCGCTGTACATCACTTCACTATACTGTACATCACTTTATTTTAAACATCAAGATTAAAGCCTACCTATAATTATTTTTTAACATTAACCTTAAGAGAACTTGGCATGGAAATATCTTTCCCTTAATATTCTAAAATCTGTACCACAGCATAATAAAATGTCTCTACTATTAATGATAAAAAGGTTGATGAAAAATTCAAATGACATACTTGAGCATTTCACCTTTTTTCACTCTTTGTAGAGTGAAGAGATTTCTTTATGAATTTCTTTATGAATAGCCTTGTATCTTATCAATACAAGTGAAATGTGGATGCATATCAGATGGGTGTGTTTGCTTTTACATGTGTGTGTTGTTATATATGAAGTTAGATTTATATATATATATATAGTTAGATTTCAATTGAGGAGATGAGTCGTCCCAGTTTAGACAGGTTCCTTCCCAAGTTTCTCCCTGATTTTATACTGGGAGAATTCATTCTGAATTCATACTGAATTCATTTGCATTATACATTTTTTCAGCTTTGTGATATTTATAATACTTTTGAATATGTTTCATACATTTATGTTTTTAAATAGATTCATGTAATTAAATTGAACAAAAATTTAATAAGAAAGCAAGAGACAGAATATTAATTTATACTTAACCCATGATGGTAAACTCTGATTAGGACTGATGTTTGACTGTGTTTTAAAAGAAGGAATATAATCTTTCTCGAAAATGTCAGGAACAAGGTCTGTTTAAGTGCATTAGTATTACTTTTAGAACATGGCTCTGAAAATATGTTTGTAAGAAAGCACCTTTTTGAGTTGATAACCTACTTAGATTTTAACTCCCTCCTAGTTTAATCTGGTAAGCATAACCCTTTCAATCAGTATTCATCCCAATCAGTATTCATCAGAACCATCCCACTGCTTGATATTCCCTTTGATTTATTATCCTGTGCCAAGGATGCCAGGCTCTGACCTGACGCCACCCTGATCAAAAATTCATGCATATAGCTGAGGAGACTGCCCAAGGTCCCTGCTTCCATCCCTCAAAGCCCCCTTTCACTGCTTTTTCCTGTGTCTTATTTACTGTAAATGTTTCGTATCCAAATAAAAAATTACAGATCTTGATTTGCTCATGCAACAGCAGTGGACGGGGTGACTGTGGTTTAGCTGGAATATTGCCATACCCAAGGGTCCGCTAACACAATGTAATTATGTGTGTAAATGGACTGCATGAGGTGAGGAAAGAATTTCTTGCTTCTAATTGCACTTGGCGACGAAAAATGAGCCCAAGGTGAAAATCTCTCATGTAATTTTTAAACAAAAGACTGAAGGAAAAAGCAGGCTTGGGATGACTGTTCAGAATTAGACCAAGAAGCAAATGCGTCAGAAATAAGGATCAAGATGTTGTCTATTAAGGGACTACTAATCACATAATGCATGACACAGTGTTTCAGATCACCGACATTATTATTTTTATTTATTTATTTTAATAATGCCAAATCCATATGTGAACATACCAAGAACATTCTCTGTCTATATGCTGTGCATTTCATTTTTGGTCCATTTCCTGTGAATTTTTTATGTATTTACACTTTAGTAGTGAGGAAGTAGTGTGTCAAATCTTTCAGATTAATCAATCAGATTAATTGTCTTTTCTTCAGTAAATAATTTAATTGGCTGACTGGAGCACAAGAAAATGTTAGGAAACAGAGTGGAAAAACACAGAAAATAAATCAGTGTTCCGTCAGCACAACCATTATGAAGTGTTTTAACTATTATGCTAAATTAATAGCTTTTAAAATTATGCAAAGACATTAGAAGATTTGACAAAAATTAATAGGATATGCAATAGGATATATGGGATTACACAATATTTATGAAGTTCACAATTATACACTGTTTATTTAAACTCGTGTTTATATGAAGAGGTCTCTGAGATCAACATTTGCAAGCTGCAATCTGAAACGTTTGCCTTTCTATCACCATCTCTGAATAAAATTGCAGGTTATTTGCATTATTACTTTCTTTTTGTGGATGACAAGGTTAAACTCTAAGCAACTGCTGTAAGAACAAGCTGCAAACACTTTACGATCCTTTCCCCCACATACGAAATAGTAGTTGGGTCTTTTTCTGTTTATAGATGTGACATAACCACAAAGATGACTGCAGGCTGCATACAAAAGCGTAGTCAGGTGACTTGTTTATTATTGCCTACAGGCAATATTAATCAGACACCTCTGAATACAGTATCAGACAGGCTTCAGCATAACGTAATTATTATTGAAATATAAACAGAGAACACTTTGGTGATAACCAATCAAATTTTTAAAAACGGTAATACTAACTTCTTAGTATAAAATCAAAAGTTGTTGAAAGTGTAAATAAAATGTACATTTATACAGAAGCTGTCATCTGATTGATCTTTCGGGGGATTGATCTTACATTTCCTGCTTGGCCAATCACTTTTCCTGCAGAGGCAAATGCACAGTATTATGGGATATCAAAAGTAGGGAAGGATGCATCTGTGCTGCCTTCAAAATTTATCAGGTGAAGGTATCGCCGATGACAGGAAGGAAAACAAGACAGGGAGTGCCTTGATGCCCTCCGACCTTGGAATGCGTCCTGCAGAGGTAGAATTTTACAGATTTCGAATGCAGCCAAAGTCAATACTTTAAGTGGTGCTGAACAGACCAATTGGTGTATGACAACGAAGTACTGCGAGAGAGATTTAAAAGCATATGAACCTGTCTCTCTCTAATCGCTCTCGCTGTACTTTGTTGTTGTAAACCAATCGGCCTGTGCAGTGCTGCTTCAAATTGAACACACATTAACTGACAATTTCTGTGAAATTATACCTGTATTCCTGTATAAATATACCTATTTCCTTTTAAAGGAACCCAACGCTGGGTGATGGCTTGATGCTATGGGGAAGGAGCTTCAGGCTTTCCCGGGTCTGAAGACATGCAAAAGCATGCCTATTTATAGGCTGGCCAAGGTCATGTGACATAGCAATGAGTGCCTCATAGCCTTTTTAAAAGGAGCCTGCAAAAAAGTCATCAAATTTGTGTATTCAGGAAGCCCCTCTGTCTGTCCATGTAGTCAAGCCCAGAATGAGACCTCGTGAGGCAAAGAAGCAATTGGAGGTGTTTAATAACTTTTTTGAACCGTGCCACAGCAGAAGGCCAGCGTGGCAGCTTAAGCATTGATTGACGTTGCATTTGATTTTAGACCTATGTCATTTGAATCTTTCTCTGAGGAGACTGTGTGCCAAATTCAGCCTGAGGACTGGATTGCCATGACAAATCTAAAGGATGCATACTTTCATATCGAGATGTTGCCAGAACACAGGACGTTTCTCAAGCTAAGGATGGTAAGTGTTATGCACCAAGGGCCCTTTCTATGTGGATCAGACCCTGGTTTCTTACCTCAGGACCCACTCTAGGGGTGCAATGTCATCGCAGGATTTCTATTTTGAATGCCTTGCTTACGGGCTGGGGTGCGATTCTCGATGGCCGCCCAAGTCTGTGGTCTGTGGGAGGGCTCTCATCTCTCCTACACATAAATTGCCGGGAAATGAGGAAGTGCTTCTGACATTCCACATCTTAAGGCCCAACACTTTATAAACCGTACGGACAACAACACAGTAGTCTCTTACATAATTCACTAGGAAGGGCTGCGTTCGCACCCCCTGTTCAGGTCCTGCTCTGTACATCCCAGGGCATCCAAATCTGGGAGCAGATATCCTGTCGAGACAGGGCTGAGGCTTGGGGAGTGGAAGCTCCATCCACAAGTGGTGGAGTCCATTTGCCAGAGTTATAGCCAAGCAAAAGCATTTTTCCCCATAGCGTTGTCACAACACAGCATCTCATTTACTGTCTTAGGGAACCAGGTTACAAACGTTACATACAAGATTTTGAACACTGATCTGTTATGTACTTGCTCAATAACCGATTTTTGCTAATTAAAAATAGTAACAGATTGCAGCTTTATTGTGTAAAAAGGAACTTGTTTTTAAATAGTATAGTCTTTTTATTTTAGGGAAATAGATATTGATGATTCATCATGCACTACAGAATTTTTGACTGAAAAATGCATTTTAAAAGGAGAACGTCCCTCCTCTTAACAACAGCTGCAACTGACTAGCTAAAAGCAGGTCATGTGGCGAACTTAAGCATTGTTATGCTTGCTCTGAGAAGCAGACCACTTGAAGTGAGCACTTTAAAGGGTGCAGGCTGTTACTATCACATATGTGGTTGTTGGAACACCCTACTCCCAAAGATATAAATCACCACTTCATTTTGAATTTGTTTTTACCTTGATAGCAAATTTAATGTGTACAGCTAAGACTTTATGAAGATTTTGAGTCAAATTCCACCTGTGTCTTAATAAAAAAAGACTTAAAACTTTGGAACTATTGTTTAAAAAATATTTATACTATATAAATATTTAGAGGATATAGCCCTTGTGTGGAAATAAATACATCAACACAGAAAAATAACTGCACTCATCCACTGCACCATAAGTGTTAGCCAAAATGTTTGTCCGTCATCATCTTCCATTTACCAAGTCACATGCTTGGCAAGACTTCCTGTCGCTGTTAATGACATGTAGAGATTAAACAAGCACACAATCTGGTGAGGAAGGATGGGCAGCACTAATAGCATTTAAGAGGCAGTTAGAGGCAGCCCTGATGGAGAAGAGTGGTGATTAATATGCTTCTAACTGGGAATCAGAAAAAATACGGAAGAGGAGGGGTTGGGCAGTTGATGATAAAATCATGATTTACATGTGTATTTATGCTTTGTGATCTGGCCTTTAGGGAAGGGAGATTAAGAGTTAGTGCTTTTGTAAAGTGTCTGTCAGTGGTGTGCGAATTTAAATCCTCAAACACTGGGCAGTCTGATTAGCACTCAGCTTTGGTTCGGTATATGATAAACACACAGATTCATTCACACATATCAGCCAGAAGGGTATGTCTGCCTGGCAATTAAGCAGAGCCTCTAAGTTAGTCATTTGTTTCCCTGACCAATCATTATGATCAGATGAACTGAGGCAGCTGCTGCCCTCCTCATTTTGGTGTCCAACATCATAGCAATCATTGCATCCAAGGCGGTGTTGGATGTAACACCATATCAGTAATGTTATAGAATCATATTCCTTTAATAAAGTAGCAAGTAAAAAACACATTTGCCATTTGCTTTTATGTATTGTATAAATGACTTCAAACTGTGTTTAAGCTAATCGTCAACCTGTGTACACTGGTCAGTCTGTTGCTGAACAATGTAGCCAGTGATTAACATGTACCAATGCTCTTTCTGAGGGTACTGCTCTTTCCACACACTTATAAGGTAGCTCACTCCGAAGGTCAAGCTAATTAGCTTGTAGCACTAGTTCAAAAGAGCAGCTTAATTGCTCAATTAAACCTGAATGCAGTGTGAAGAATGGACATTTAGCTTTCCAGCTGGTCATAGACAATTGGATTTAAGAATATAGATTGAAGTTCTATCTCAGGCTGATCTAAGTCAGAAATCTCTTACAGTCTTCAAACTTAACAGTTAGATTAGTCTATTCTCTAGCAAGATCGACATGAAAAAGGTGTTCAGGGAATTTCTCAGAGTGAAATTCAGTAAAAATAGATCTTGGGCTAAAGGTAATGGTAGAGTTATGTAAATTAATACTGTGTTAATGCACTAAATATAGAAGAAGGATTCTAAGGATTTAACAGCATAATTTAGTGCTAGCTTTATGCTAATACACGGACAATCATAAAATGTTACCTGTCAATCATCTTCTATGTCATATTATGGCCAGGTTGTGATTGTTTCAAATCTCTCTCTTTATCATTTTAGGTTGTATGCATTGGCTTAAATGTACAACATGTACATGGATTCACACACAAACACAATGTAACAGTGGAATTAATAATTCTGTGCAGTGGAAGGGCTTCATCATCTGTTTAACCTTTGCAGAGAAGACATTTGGAAACCACTTTCCCCTTATTAAAGTGATTTTGAACCGATAATAAGCACTCTCTCTTACTGTTTGGCTTCTTTTGCATCAACCCTGATACACATGAGTCTCCTTGGTCTCCATGGTGAAGGAGGAGTTTTCTTTTGCTTCTGCAGTCTGATGGGATGACCTTACCGTAGTGCGTTTGGGTTTGCCTGTTATGAAGTCAGGACCAGTAGGCAGTTTTTGTTATTGTTTTTATACTTTATTTCTAACACAAAACAATTAAGACACATGTGAAACAATTTCTTACACCCCCCAAAAAAAGTCTATAATTTACCCCTACAATGCACAATATAATTAATGACAACAAAAACATCAGCATAGATTATTTGCATATCTGTTAATAATATCTGTGCATGTTTTGTCTCTTTCTAGTGTATTTCTATATTTATTTTTCCCACACATTTTTTTCATCTTTCACATTGTTGACTATATTATTTTTAATTAGTGATATTTGTGTGCAATTAAAGCTATCACCATGTCAAACTCTTTCGACTGAACAAATTGATGCATAACTTCCATCTTAAAGGTGAACACAGTATGTTTTGTTACTCTGGCCAACATAACAATCATCTTGGTCAATTTATTAATGAAGCAGTGTTAATCAAAAAAGTGTTTAGTTTATGATGCCATGACAGAAATGCTCTATTACCAGTCAGTTACAGTTTATTCTGTGTGTGAAAGTGGCCTTTAATGATAAAACTTACAGAGTGTAATCTAAGATTACAAATTAAACTTGATCCCTAACCTTCCACCTCATCATTTTCCATAACAAAAAGGAAGTTCTGCACAAAACAGCATGTTCTATTGAATATTTAAAGACATATATCAATTGTTGTAATTTTCGTGTATATAATATGGCAATACAAAGTTTTATTTTATTATGGGATTTTCAAGTGAAATTTAATTCTTGATGGAATCCTGCTGGTTGATTGCATCTCTTAGATCTGGGCTCATGCATTCTCTGTCATCAAATATCTAAGCAGAACTTTCCGATTGCAGCGTTTCATTAACTATGCATGGGAGGAACTTTGGATTGAACTGAAATATGATTTTCTGCTTCACTTACTACAGGCCAGCCAAAATTTTGGCCACATGACGATTCACCAGCAAGTTTTCACAAAAGCTGTCAAAATACTGATGATAATTTTCCATCAAGGCGGGGGGTAGGGTTGACGAATGAATAAATAGACAGAAAAAGGAAAGAACATGAATGATTTAGTCAGAATGAAGGCTGTATGTTCTATGTAACTGAACCTAATATCCATTGATGTAATGACAACATGGATCAGGAAGGTGAATTATGAATAAACTAATTTATGTAAATGCATTTCCTGGTCTGAGCAGCGGTGGAGCAGTGATTTATGTAATGTCTTCTGTGTCTTTATGACATGTTGACAGAAGTAGAGCAAGTCAGCACTTGAGTTAATCCTGATTTTTTGCAGCTTTATATCCCTCTGAGAATGCTAATGATTTGTATTGCTTTCCTTCAACTAGTCCCCTGAGGCTTCTTATACAGATAAATGCACACACACACACAAACACACACCGCACACTACTCGTTCTCACAAGACCCTTGTATTTACACCTCAAGATGTTCAATGGCAAACATTAAACATCAATTTGTTAGCTGTGTCTACTAAGTAAATATACACCTTTAACAGAGTCTCATCAATCACGTCTTATGGCGTTCTTCTTGTGTTACAGTTTCTGTGTGTGTGTGTGTTTGATTATGCATCATGTATAAGAGCTTAGACTGCGCAGATCATTGCTTCACAGGCCAGCTCTCTAGGCATTCTAAGTTTAAAACCAGCTCAACCATCAAAACCTTGTTTGCGCAATGACTTTTGATGATTATTTTATGCATTTGATTTGGTTTGTTTTCATCAGAATTCCTTTTATTACCTGCAGGCTGAAGGGAGATCTAAACCCATCAGAATCATTGTGTTGTACAGGTGTTCCCTAAGACCCAGTTAAATTGCTTGACAAGGTTTCTTTCTGTCTTGACATACTTTCTTATATTGAGGCAGGAAGTTTGGAGAGACATTGCGAAGTTCTTGTCCCGTTAATAAATGTAGACAGCTAAAGACTAATTAGACCCTGTCATGATCCATGTTGTATGCTGCTGCTAGTCGCTTACATAATTCACCAGGAAGGGCTGCACCGCCTGTTCAGGTCCTTTCTGTACATCCCAGGGCATGCAAATCTGGGAGCAGCAATGCTGTCGAGACGGGCTGAGGCCTGGGGAGTGTAAGCTCCCCAGTGGAGTCCATTTGGCAGAGGAATAGCCGAGCGGAATCCTTTTTTCCCGTAGCGTTGCCACAACACAGCGTCTCGTTTACTGTCTCAGGGAACCAGGTTACATATGTTCTAGAACAAGGTGGTATCCAGGAGAGAGGAATTCCAAAAAGCATTTGATTGGAAAAATATTTGTCCAATGTTATCAGTATTTATAGTTTGTTATATAGTCATATATCAAAGACTGTGATTTATTCATCAAACATATGACACAGAACATAAATTTACACCATTCTGTAAAATGTTGCATGTCTGTTAGCAATAAAAGCTCCACACTGCACTAAAATTCACTTACTGGTTGTGAAAGCACATTTGCTATGCATAAGGGCCACTTTAAATGAAAAGGCTCAGTTTGCAATCTTAGTGACAGAAACTGATAAGAAGAGGGCGGGCTGATAATTAATATCTTGGGTTTCTTGGGATTTAAGCACAATTATCAAAAGGCTTTGAAACTGTAGATGTAAAGATCATACATTGAGGAACTGTGGTCAGGCAACATGTTTTTTAGGATCATATTCATCCTTTACTGTATTAAGTGCTTTAAAGTGTACGTTTTTATCAAACATCAAGTAGCCAGGAATTAATGACTTTATAATTAAGGGTTTCAATGATACACAAAATTAAGATATCATTTTACTTTATAACGCTTTAAAATTAAATAGTAAATTAATTATTACATAACGCCACTCAATGCTTTTTCTGCTTGTTTCCCAATTTCAGTCATGCACTGTATTTGGGCTTATTAGCTTCTATCCCAATTAAGTATAAGGGAGTTATTTTTAGGCCAGAAACAAAGGGTGTGTCTCAAACAGCTCCCTTGGTTCAGTAGTCAGTTAGGACACTGAGGAAGTCAGCCAATTTAAAGGATTACTCCACCCAAAAATTAAAACTGGCCCATAAATTACTCACCCTCAAGGCATAGATAAATATGGCATTCTTCTTTCAGCCGAACACAATCGGAATTATATTTTAATAATATCCTGGCTCTTATAAGCTTTGTAAGCTCCTCCAAGCTTTGCTTTCAGTCCCAGTGTTTTGTATGTGCTTCATTAAATATTTGAGCTGTTTGAGCTGTTGAGCTGTAATAAAGATGCTTTTAAAAGACCTACAAAAGATGAGTATAACTGATGTCATATATGCAGATTTCAGTTTTTTTTATTATTTATCTTTTCTCACTGACATCTAGATATTAAAATAGAATAAAACATCAAAAATAAAAACAACTATCCTATTCTAAAAGTGCATAGATATCACTCATACTCACTCATATGTCATTTCATACTGCTGTTAACACTTTCTCTAACAAGTGGATGCGATAAGTCCTGTTTACCTGTTTGATAAAGATCGATAAAAATCAAAATAAAGATTGAATCTGAGCATTAAGACTTGCAGCGTAAGTCATAGCCATAGTGTCAGTGCCCAAAACTGTACAATAAGTCTCAAATTTGTAGCCGTGCAATATTTCCACCAGATATACAACATGTGCATAGATACATTTGTTTTTACACTTCTTACTTCTAATATTGAAGAATCCAGATTATTCTAAATGAGTGTGAGTGCAGGCAGTTAACATAATACATGTCCACACCACCTTCATATTAAAATATTCATACAATCTGTCCTGTACAGTTATTTGTCTGTGATATGCCTGTAAGAGACAAGTATGTCATAAGACAAGTATCCATTCCCAGATGACAATATATGTGTCTGTATGTGTGCACACTGCACAAATATATATTTACACACTGTCAGTGATTAAGACCCATTGTTAAAATGGCTTGTTTCTGACACGCTTTATGATACCTCATGAGGGTGCATAATTTCTCCTTGTCACCATAGGCGACGGGGTAAGGATATTAATATGGTAAGATTAACATTACACTGCAGTGTGACTGTGCTGAAAGCTTTTGCTCAAAGACTTTAGCTTGATCAAGTGTTAAAGCATTTTGTAAGAATGTAAAATGGACAGTCAGATTTGATTAATTTCTGTGATGAATGACTGCGCTGTTGAGTCCTTTTTCTCTAGAGCATAGTGGGTAACGAGTCCTGTAGTTCCCATTTGTACAAAACTAGGCAAGACTTCAGGAAAAGGTTCAAAGAGGCCGTGGACTAAGGATTTGAGAGTGCTGAGCCTATAGCATAATAGAAAAAGAGACAGAAGCAATCTCCAGAACTGACAAACAACTACTTCAAGCAGCACTTCTGAAATGTATAGCAGAGAGGTGGCCGTCCAAACTCTCTGAAAAAGGAAAGTGGGGTGTAAATGGAAAAAAGTTTAAAGGTCGATAAAACAGCATAAAATCTTTGGTAGCCGCAGACATTATGGTTACTGATGTGCAAGGATATTTGTGGGGGGTGAGGGGTGTTGAGTTTACTGCTGGTCATACAGTAATAAAGGTCCTGACATGGACAACATTCAGAATCACACACATTGCTGGGTACTGCTTCACTAAGATTGGCCATCAGGGCAGTTGGAAAGAGCCAGTCAGTTACGAAGGACTCGAGAGAAAAGCTATTTTATCGACCACTGTCACCATGCCACTGTTTCTTTTCATTCTCTTTTTCAGGTCAAATTGTGACTGTTTTGTGTGTTTGTGTGATCAAGAGCGAAGTCAGGCTTAGTGGAAGCGTTCATTGGATGGTTCTTACTTTCAACAGCAAAGGCATCAAGAAAGTGATGCACTTCTCATGATGTAATTATTTTGTATTGCATCTCCTAAATATTATAGTACAGAAAGGACACTTTTTAGCTGGTGAGGCTGGTCAGGCTGGAAGACCAGCTTGACCATCTTTGCCAGGCTGGGAGGCCCATCTTAAATAAGCTATTTTCCAGCTTAAACCAGCTAAATGTTTCAACCAAAATTTTATTTATTGTAGTAAAAACAAAAATACATTTTTAAAAAGAAATGAAGCTCATAACAGCCTCATAATGTTATTGACTGTGTATGTAAGTAATTAGTAAAGGCTAATAACTTTATATAGTTTTGTACAAATACACATGTAAATGTGAAGAGCAAATTCTTGAATATATAGCTTGGGAAATATAGGTTGGTAGAGCTAGTGAACCTGTTAAAAATCCACCTTGAAAAGGAATATTTTAAACTTTACATTTAAGCTTTTGCTGAAGTGTTGGATACCTTGAATTTAAATTTGCACAGCAGGGAATTTTAGGCCCTTGTCAGAGAGAGAAAATAAAAAACTGCACTTTTCTTTTCAGCTGTTGTAGGCTGAATTCTACAGTATCTCAGGAGCCTTGTGTCCCAAGCTTCTGAATTTCTTACATAATGGAGGAGAAATTACAAGATCCAGTGCAGATTTCCATCTAAATTATTCCCTATACAAACACTGTATGCAAAACTGAAAGAAAACTTAGTCCCCACCCGATAAACTTGAGGCAAGAATATGATCATTTAAACTGATGAAAAAAAACTGATGAACTTCTCATTTAATATGTTTAAAGACAAACCCTCTAAGCACTTACCCTCAGTTAAAAGCTCATTCTAGATAATGCCAGCTCTGATTACAGTTCAAAATCAACATACAAATTGATAATTAGTTTTTGCCCAAAGGGAGAATCTATTCGGGACCAAAGATAGCAGCGATACAAATTTGATTAACACACATCAAAATTAACATTTAAGTCTTCTGTCATGTAGAAGAATTTCTTTCGAAGGCAGATACTTGAGTTACCCATCAGAAAAGAAATATGATCTACACTTTTGTGATCAGAATGGTTGCCATGACACTGCTGCATCTCTGTTTCTCCCTCTTGCCCATCCCAGCCTCTTTCGCTTACTCTCTGTCTCTGTCCCTCTCTCTTTTGCTCTCAGTGTGAAGGCTGAGTTTTGAGAAATAGTCGATTTGAAAGTGGCAGCCAACAGTGAATTCTCATTGCTTTTTTTATTGTCTGTGTTGTTACTTTAGAAAAATCCTATAGAGCATAGAGATACTAAATGGACTGCACTAAGACAAAATTTGATAATAAATCCAAAACCAATGTCCCATATAACTTTTCTTTTTTTTCCTTTTTTCACAGTCATTTTCAATTGGCGTAATTGGGTTTTGTCAAGTAAATGCTGAAAAAAATTAGTAACATGATATAATTACGCTCTCCAGTGCCTTGACATTCTTACTGGTGTTCTTAGTCACCCTTTAGTCACCAAGGGCCAATGAAATCTGAATCATAACAGCCGACTATACCAGATTTTCAGAATAAAGAATCAGAACATGATGTTGGCCAACTGTGCTCATAAATATGACGAATTTGCTTTAGATTACAGGGTCTCTGCGCACTTATTATGTAACAGGAAAATGAATTACAAGAATAAACATCCCACAAAAAAGAAACTTATCTACAGGTGTGTACAGTAACATCTCAAAAGCTGCACCTTCTGTCAAGGACCATTCTGTTTCATTCTTGTTTGATTCCATTTCAATTCCATCCAGCTTTCATTGTGTTCTAATCCAATTATATTTCACTCTATTTATCAGAAAGAATGTCTCTGTTTGTTAGCCTCTGCTCAGCCGCAGGTTGCGTGAAATGCATTAGTGTTACTGCTCTTCTCCTGCTGGCAGAAGTCTTTATTTTATATGTTGGGTCTTAGTGGAGCTGAAAGCTCTGTGTGTGTTAGGCCTATATGTTTTGTCCTTGATATGTCAAATAATTATGACATCTTACTGTTGCTCCAATCAGGGAGCACATAATCTCACAGGGGACTCTAGGTTCCTGTAGATAAATGGTAACAACAAATTCTCATCAGAATTGTGCAAGGAACAAGGAAGCAAATCTATTCTCTCATATCTTCTGGCTTTTATCTCAAGAGCAGTCTTGTAGCGGGAGGTGAAAGACACTCTTCTGCTAGTTCAATTAGCACTTGTGCAAGAAGTCACAATGAGCTGCGAATTAGAGTTTGAATGCTGGATGAAAAGACTATTCTCAGAAGGTCATATGGAACATTCAGGATACAGCAAAAAAAGATTTCCCAAAAGAGAATCTAAGGGAAGGAAGGGATATTTACACAAAGGAAGAAGTGACTTATTATGGTAGCTCACTCAAAAATAAAAATTCTTCATTTTGAGTAAAACAAATTAGAAGGTTAATGGAATGTTCATGGTGCTATTTTCCATACAATGAAACGGAATGATGACTGGGTCTATAAAGCTTTAAAATGTATAACTGAAGCAGTCCGTAAGACTTGTAAGTTAAGTATATCAAGCATTTTGAAGCTGATTACTTTGTGTAAATTATTACTGATTACATTGTTGTTATTTACTGATAAACCTCCTCTTTTATCATTTATGGGGCACAGAACTAATGATATTTAGCAAATATTCCCTATTTCCATATTTGAATATTCCATATGTTCAAATATTCCATATCATCTATATTTGAATTGTAAAATATTTTAAAATATGCCAATGTGGTTAGATTCCAAAGCAGTGGAGTTAATATCTTAAACTTTGCATTATTGCATCTTTGGAATATAGCACATAAATCATGGATGATTTTTTAGAAAACTTTTATTGGTCAATATATACTTTCATTGTATGGAAAAGAGATAATATAGGTTTGGAAATTTTCTTATAAATCTTTCCCCCATCCGCTTTCTTTCTACGTGCCTTCTGCTTGCAACCTGTAGCTATTTACTGAGTGAATGTCACTATTGTGATTAAAAACCACTTAAGATGCCAGTGCCTCATGCTACATTAGCTCCATATGGACTTAAACACACACGCATTGCGGTGTTCTCCTTTAAAGCCTTTAGCCACTAGAGAGAGAAAGAGAGAACAGAGAATTCCTTTATCATCAAACAGATGGTTTGAGGCATCATTAACATGTTATTATGAATCTCTCTCTCTTCCTCACTCACATACATAAACACTAACTCAATCCAGTTGTCAAGTTTTGTGATAAATTTTACTGAGAAAAATGTTACTGTAAGTTTTCTGCTAGTAAGCCATTTTTAAAGATAAAGACAAGGTGCAGACCTTAAGGACCTTGAGGATAGCCTTAAGGACTTTGTGCAATGTTTTCAAATCATTCTGTGCTTTTTACATTTTAGTATATAGATTTGTATATAGAAGACATTCATATAAAGAAGCAGTTCCAGATGGTTTGATGACGGCCTTTACACTTAAGATTAAAGATAGATTTGTCAGTATGTATCCATAATAATTATTCAGTAACAAGGAATATTTATAACAGTCTGTTGTTCTCATTATCATCAGCATTGCGTATATATATAAAAAATAGACAGTAGCAAACACTTACAAGGCTAAATGTCCCACAAGAGACCTCTTCAACACTTAGTTTTCATACAGGAATTAATTATACACTATAAATTACCTCTTAGGCAGTATTGAATATGTCAACTTCTTCTAAAGATGCCTTTGAGATCTTGTCATAAACAGTATGTGTCACATTCACTGAGGGTGACCCCTGTGTTTGGCTGGTTTGAGTCCGTCATGCTTTCCTGGCCCTGTAATACCAGGCTTTTGAAGTGACTGTCATTTTTGCTCATTCTGTCTTTTCCACTTATTTATAACCCACTATAGAGTGTACCGCCCAACTTCAAAACAGATGGCATCAAGTTTACTCATTGTTTACCTGTTAAACTGAGAAATATGCCACAGTGAACCTGTCTATGTTTCAGCCACCGCTGTCGGATTTCAAAAATGTTATTGTGTCTGCTGTAGTTTATTTCAGGCATCTTACAGAAAGAAGCAAAGCCACTTCAGAGAAGTGTGTAGGTGTCAAAATAAATAAAGGTAGCGGTGAGGCAGGACGAGGATCCATATTGTTCGGTTATTTAGCGTCAAGGAACAAAATTAGTTTCCGCTATGCAAGACTTTGCTGTCAGAAGTGGCACAGAGAAACTAAATGGTATTGTCAACTCAATATGCCTTTGGCATTTTATTCATTATTCAACAGTTTGCCATATTATTCACATTTTGTCCATAGGCAAGAGATTATAATTGCATTTATTGTTGTTTTATTTTCAGGTTTAATTTTGAATCAGTGCAGTCTATGTCCAGGCTGTTCATCATATGACACTTGGGAGTGAACCTTCGAAAATGTTGATCGTCAAACTTTTTTGTTTTCGTTTTTTTTTCTGCTCATGCTCTTCATTATAATTGTATTTGTTATAAATTGAGCCGTGTGACACTGTAGTGGGTATAGCACCTCCAAGACTCTAAGCTTATTCATTTATTGTGATTTAAAATTTTTACTTTTGTTTTGTTCTGTTGTGACCTGCATGCAAAAGATCAGGGTGGGGGTCATAACATACTTTTTGAAGGGGAATTTTTACACCGGGCCAAAAACAAGGAAGACCAGCTAACATCACCAGACAGTCTTACTGTGTATATTGGCAAAATGTTACCTGAATATTCATGAACCGTGCAGAAAAGAACTATGGCTGAACTTTACCTGGTAAAACCTGAACAGTGTCACGCCAGCTCTACAAGAGGAGCACAGCAGACGCAGACCATAATGTTAAGCCTCCTCCCACAACACTGCCATGTAAAATGGGCTCCCTGCAGCAGAGCCTGATAAACTGATCTTAGGGTTACAGAGAAGAGAAAAATAAATGAAATCAAGGGTGGGCTGCTAACATGCACAATCAAGGGTAATTAAGGTTGGTTTTGCTCGCATTAATTTGCACTCTGATCACCTTGATCTTGTTTGTGCTTATAGCTGAGTCTTTGACAGCGCAATTTAGTTTGACAATGATTTTTAAACATCAATAATATTCTATGTTGAGAAGCACGGATAGAGCACAACAGTTCACTGCTAATCCTGTCTCTCATTCCCTGTCAATGATGTCTGCATGTTTTTGTGTATGTGCATATGATGTTGTGTGGGTGCAGGGTGCAGCCCTTGTTTAATACAGCTAAATGCAACAATTACACTATGCAAGAATATTATGTGAGAAAAATAATGTATCCATCAAAACACCTCTTGTTCTGAAGCATATAACATTATTTATTCCCGACTGGCTGAGAAAGGGATACAAATTTAAGGACGATAAACAAAGATATAGATGGTCAAGGTCATCTAAGATCATCCGTTCTCTGTGGAATGATAAAACAGTTAAATAAAGATCAGCAGTTTGACAGAAAACATTTATTATTCCCACCTTCAAGGATATAAACTACAAACATCACATTTCCTGCCACATGGCATCAAAAAGCACTTAACCAACCTGAATAATTAATTTTAAAACATGTACAGACCCACATTTGTGTTGCAGGGGTTTGCAGTGGGAAATGGGCTGTATCAGCAAGAACCCCCTCTAAAATAGACCATTGCCCCAAACATGGTTAAATTGCAGTCTTTAACCTTACTTTCACATGGCATTGAATCTCCCCAACCATGCATTCATACTGGATTAATCTAAACCCATGTTTCTAAAAGCCTCTGTGAGGATTGACTTCTATCAAATCAGGATGTTTTTCTAACCTGTGGATGTGCTTGAAGAATTTATTCCTTTCATTTGCCAGTTTTTGTTGGATGGCAATAATCCAAAAGAGCTTTTGAAAATCAGCACAAGCACCTGTTCTTTAGAAAATGGGTAAGAAATCTCGGTTTCTAAAAAACGTATCATATACCTTCAGTTTAGATGTAGTGCAGAAGACCTTCGGTATATGGAAGGCCTTTGACAAACACACACACATTTTTTGAATGTTTACCCGTTACCTGAATTTTAAAGTCAGAAGATTTTTTTAGCTCTCTGTTCAATGATGTACAACTGACCCTGGATCTGTGATCAAAGCTTCTTATTCTATCTGTGATCTCCCCTGATGAAGGCTCAGTCTGTGTCCAGTTCTCTAAAATTCTAACTCTTTTCCTCTATGTGTGCGATAGAGATCTTAAACACTTCACCAGTGTTCTGCTTTTATCTGGAGCGAGCGCTAATGTGCCTCATTACTTGCCTAGCCTGTTCCTCATGCACTGTGGAAGAGCGATGGATAGAAGACGCACAAGGAAGGGAGAGGGGGCAGAAAATGAAGGGGAGGGAGAACTGTTGGGAGCTGGAGAGAAAGAGAATGCTCCTTTGGGGTTTGTTTGAGAAGCTCTGGATTTGCGAACTCAGCAAGGCGTGAAATATGTGTATTTTGCTCACACTGCTGATGTCCGTGGCATGTAATTTTAATGTTCAAATATAAAGCCTAAGTGTGTAATTTTCAGTGTTAAAGTATTTCCTTTTATTTCAATTTAATATGCAACGACAGCTATAAATAAGCTATTTATTGGTTGTTTACCACAAAGTATAAGCAAAATTCTTTGGCAGAATCTAGACATTGCACTTTCCTGCCACATTGGGCACATTTCTGGCAAAACCAAAGCTGTGAGTTTGACTGTTTAGCCTAGCTAATGACAGATGTGGGGAGTGCTTGAGAAACCTAATTCGTAATATAAGAAAATAAAAAACAAGAATTGTGGGGATGATTTGTCACATCCAGCCTAGAAAGCTCCAAATGATTATATGCAAGAGGGAGGGTTTTAGGAACCGCTCTACTGTACCTTATGCTATCAAGAGTGGCAGCAGAAAAGGGGAGGGGTTCAAGTTTCGACAGGTGTGAGAGCTTGTTTCACACTGCAGTGCACAGCAAATAAACATACTAGAATTGGTGTGTGTGTTCACGCAAGGCTGGTTCACAGCTGGTTATGAGAGAGAAATGCAGTGCCGTTTTACTTTCTGACACTACAGAATAAGAGACAGGGGTATTTATCAAGGGAGACAGTCCTAGCATTCCTTCCTAGACACACACATAGCAGGTGCATACAAGAAAATATCTTGCAAAGACGTTTGAGATACAACGCATTTGAGACTTATTAGCCATGAGGCAGCAGCAGCACATGCTCTTGACACATTTGGAGCCATTGGTGTACAGGATTCCCCTGCAACCCACCCTTATGTTTCTCATAACCCTTTACAGCCCTTTAAGCAAATTATACTATTTGTTTAAATAGGAAGGGAAATTGACCTCTTTAAGGAAGACCTTGTGTTAACTCCTAACACACAAAAGGGTGACCTGTATATATTTATTTAGAATTACAATCACAGGAAACCATTTATCACAAGCTCTGATGATTATCGATTGACACGTACAGCTTGTGCAGCATAATAACGACATTGTGAAGAGACCAGGACTCGCACTTGTAAAATTACAGTCTTAAAGAACATAAATGGGTATTAAAAGATATTTAATTGTTGAGTATGGCAAAGCAATCTTATAGCCCATTCATTTAAATCATGCATCAGCAGTTATTGGAGTATACTTTGAAAAGCTTGCTTGCATAATTGTGCATAGGACAGTGTTTGCGGGAAACAAAGTGTACCTGAGCCTTAAAACAAGAGCTTTATTCAAGAGTTGCAGAATTGCCACCCTCCCATTTATGTCTCAGTTGTTATGTAACAAGTGTTTACTAATTGGTTTAAAATTCAAATACCCACCATTTACACTTATTACTAACTAATTTAGAAAGATGAACAAAAGTGAAAGATGGATAAAGTGAACATTTTTGGAGGAAAAAATAACAACTGTGTGCCATCTCCATCAGTAATAATATTTCACCTCCCCACCTCCCCCTAACATATGCTTATTTATGACATCACCACAGAGGTTGCTGTATGTCTCTGTTTGGAGCTGTAAGGATGATGCAATTTGTGTCCGACCTG
Source organism: Botia almorhae (assembly GCA_036877575.1). Taxonomy (NCBI): domain Eukaryota; kingdom Metazoa; phylum Chordata; class Actinopteri; order Cypriniformes; family Botiidae; genus Botia; species Botia almorhae. The sequence continues at coordinate 26,999 of JAZGTJ010003968.1, forward strand.
TGACATGTTGCAGCATCACCCTTCCCCCCAAATAATTTAATCTCCATTGTGCTCTCGCAACACTGACAGTTATTACCTGAATAATTGCTTTAATTATTTCTGTCATATCTTATATGACGTAGACCAAATCATTAATAAAAACATATTTATCATCCTAAATAATGTCAGATATGATATAGTGAGGCATTAAACCATCAGTGTTTTGTTATATGGGTTAATGTTTATTTCGATAACATAGACTGTAAAAAAGATGACCTAGTCATGTCATTCTCAGCTTTGTTCTTTATTTACACAAATAAATTAAGAGGGAACTGTTTTTTTAACTTGTGCACCAATGAGGAAGGTGCACTGGTGTAGAACCACTGCTCCCCCACATGGTCATAGGTAGTAACTTCCACCTTATTGCCATGTTTACAGCCTTATGAAGACAGAAGTCTGTTTTTGTCTTTAACACATGCACACACACGATGGTAAAGAAGCCTCCTCATCTGTATCTCCATTTAGTTCGGTCCTACAGATACTCTGAGAAAATGCTTTGTCAGGTAATCTAAAATACACTTCATGAGGTAAATTCTAAAGTAACAGCTTTCTAAATTAACTTGTTTTATTCAAGTAGTATAAAAGTATAATTTAATGTGACTGATTCAACCTGACTACATTAAGTTACCCAAACAGAATTCATTTTTAACAGTTAGAACCATCCTTGAAAGGTTCACCCAAAACTGAAAATGTCTGTCATCATGTTTCTAGATTTCTGTCATTTATAAAGATTATTTTAAAACTAAGTGCAAAATTTATAAGAGTGAACTTTTAGGCTAAATTTTTCCTTTTCATCACAGTAAAGCTGGACTTGCAAATGTATCAGTTGCGTACAACCATTTAAACATTGCAAGATACTTTTGTCGAAGTTGTGGACAGAAAAGGAGGTAATTTTAAAGACCAGTCATGCGTCCACAAGGACATTTACAGACAATACAGATGACTACAACTTACACAAAATAGCACACCCGCAGAGAAACGGTACCATGAATCTCAATAACTGCCACTTTGTTGACTTTGCTTAAAGTGCAGAGAGACCTTTTTACAACTTTGGTAGATGGACAGAGATTGTTGCTGTAGGTCAGAATTATCCTTTCATGCCAATGAGGGTGAGGGTTGCCTCATGTTCTCAGTATACTGGCGTAACACTCACAGACTGACCTGTGATCAGGTGCAAAAAGACTTGTCAAAATATAGTGATGGGACCAAGTAAAAAAACTCATTAACACAGTCCTCAGATATGACCTTCAATATGATACGGGGCATTAAAATCCTATTTGTGAATGTGTGTGTGTGTGTCTGTGCTTGTATGCCTCTTCTAGCAAGATTCAATAAAAGCTGCCCTCAGTTGGATTTATCTTATGAGCCCTATGATCACAATCAGTCTGGTGCACAAAAGCATAGAGGATGCTGGTCCTGGGGTATTGGAGAGCTGCACATGTACAGAATCAATTTGATAAATGTCCTGAGCCCAGCAAAAGAGAGAGCAGGATTCAATGGCTGTCAGATCTATCATAGTATGGTTACAGTTCTAAAAGGGTCTGAGAGGGTGATATTGTTTGTGCAAGAACTGAAGATACATTTTAAAAAAACAATGACCTAAGCAGTTATTTAATTACAATTATTTTTAATTACTAATTAGAGAAATTATTTTGTAAGCATGTAAAAAAGTATCAGCAATTTAAAAGGCAAAAATAGAATAGATATGTCATCTGTCATAATCATATGATATGATTATGTTCCCTTTCAGTCAGTCACGTTTGATGTTACGTCAACGTGATAGAGCCCTATTACCTTCGCGTAGATGTGTGTATGTGTGTTGCGCATTCGCTTCACATCTTCATTGTGTTCGCCAGCATTCGCCAGCGTTCTGCCGTGTAAGATGGTGAGTACCAGCGGTTTTTCGTTTTGGGGGGAGGACGGGCTTGGTGTCTTCGCTTGCATTTCGCCTCCCCCCTGGGATAGGGGGACTTAGGCAGTTGTATTCCTTCGCAGTGGTTTCCCAGTAGGTGAACCCTACGTTGTGATTCCTCCGGCACCCGCCGGCGAGCAGGCTCAGCGGAGGAGCCTCACGCCAGGCCCAGCACTTGTGTATGTATGCCTCTGTCAGCCCCTGTGCTGGGCTAGGTGCTCCGTGGGTAGTGATTCCCCCTTAGTAATCCCTCATGCGTATCTTTCACGGTACGGTTTCCCTATCGGTGAACCCGTGTCTTTCCCTTGCCGTCAGTACGGCTGCCGGTCTCTGCAGGCAGTGAGCTGTCCCAGTAGGTAGGACCTGCACAGAGACTTTTCCATGGGTAGTACTGCCGGGTCAGTCTATACCTTATCTCCACACATTACCTCCTTTAGCGGGGTGTGGTCTTCGCAACGCCTTTCATCTGGCGTTTTTTGTGGCTATCCCGTGAGAGGTAGGAGACGCGTGCACCGAGGTGCCTTCTCCTGGGGGGGATAGGAACGAACGCCATGACCCCTCCGTGATCGGGCTCCGCACCCGACTGGGCTGCTACATGCTGCCTGCGCGGAGCACTGGGAAGGTTACTAAGGCAGGGGAACTGTTTTACAGAGGCACGCTTTCGCCTGCCTGTACTGACATTCCTAGCCCGTAACGTGGGTCGGCTTGCAGCGTTTTCCACAGGGAACCCTTACATCAGTCCGTTGACGTAATGTCGAATGTGACTGACTGAAAGGGAACATCCTGGTTACATATGTAACCCCCGTTCCCTGAAGGAGGGAACGGAGACGTTACGTCCCCCTGCGGCGGCTGGCTTTATACCCGCTTCCGGGTGGGCGTGACCCGGCGCGCAGATTTTTTGCCCAATGCTTATTGACTCTTTCCTCCCGTGTTCATTGGCGTGTTTTTTCTACGCGAAGGTGATAGGGCTCTCAAGCAAGACCCTATACGGCAGTCCGTTGACGTTATGTCTCCATTCCCTCCTTCAGGGAACGGGGGTTACGTATGTAACCAGGACGTTCAGTTTTTATGTTTATCCTGACTTTGGATATGCAGTGTATTTGGAATTTTAATTTAAAATAGTCATAACAAGTGTGCTTTCTTTTTACATTGCCAGGACTATTTAAAGTTTGAGAACAATTTCTTCCAAGCGTAAAGGTCAGAGATAGGAAGTGTTTTTATAAACAGATCACTTCACAAAACCCGCCAAATTTGGGGTGTGAATTCTGATAGCCACTTCTGTTGGATACCTTAGAGGACATTGATTTGAGTTACTCTTCCTGTTCTCTAGATGAAACATTAGGATGCTTCACTGTGGTCCCTCTCTCTCTCTCTCTCTCCCATTCTTTACTTTTCCTGTTCTAGAAAAAAAATGTTTATGTATAAGCTCAGAGTGACAAGCTACACTAAAAACCGAGACAGAGAAATATGATTTTATTATTTTTATATATTTTTATTTAAGATTTAATGATGGCTGCCTGATGTGCACACATAATGTGTGAAGAAATACAGAAGATAGTGACTGGCTCCACTGCAGTAGTGGTACCTGAGTGTCGATACAACCTAAAGCTCAGATGGTATTAACTGTTCCCGGAAAGGTAGATATCAATGACATCATGCTCAGAAATCCTTTTATGTCATTTATTTAACATGCATTTCAGGTAAACTATGAAAAATGTCAGCAGTAATTCTATAAAAAAGGGACTCTACTGTGAAATGTCAGAGCATATACGATTATATACAATAAGTCTTAGAGTAGGACTATTTTTAGAGATAGGAAATAGGGTGTTTCAGTTTAAAATTTGAAAGGTTAAGTTTCATTTAGGATTAATGTTTGATTTCAGGTAGGGATCCCTGTACATTTGGATTTATGTTAAGGTTAGTTTTTGGCTTTAGCCTACAGTAAGGTTGATGTTTAGGCTAGATGTACAGTAAAGCTAAGATTTTTAGAGATATTTAGGATTGGATTGAGGAATAGGACTGAAGTCTACTGTCAGTTAAAGGTAATAAATAATATGTATTGTGTATCAGTGTATTTTAAAGCATATCTGTTGCACTTATTCTCTCCATTTATAGATCAATGGATACAACTTGCTGTGTACGAGTCTCAGGCAATACATGATATTACCAGCTTTAGTCTGTGAAATGGCGGGTTGGAAGCAAATAATAATGAAAAGGATTATTTTTCTGCATTTATATTATTAATATTATACTTTTTTCACAACTCTTTAAAAAGCTTCTCATTATGGTTCCTCAGATTGGCTGATAAACTGTCAAGAAACCATTTTTGTAAATTCTAGGGTGACTACATTGAAGATGCTAAAATATGACCTAGTTTAATTGATTTTTGATTATCTTTAGTCACAACATAATTGAATGTGGAAAAATGTGGAAAAAAATGTTAATAAAGTATAAGTAAGTGTTTCCAAACTTTTGACTGGTACTGTAAATACCTGAGCAATATTAACAAACTAATGTAGGTGTAATAAATTAAGATGCTTTTTAACCATTTAATCTGAAGTCACCCTACGTTTTCTGTAAGTAGTTTACTTATATATTGTTCTTTTTTATTGTATTGTTTTTATTATAGCATTTAGTTAAATCAACTTGTTATGTGTTTGACATGGATGATGTAAAGTAATGTAAAGTGTAACTAAATATACATTTTAAACATTAACAAAAAAGTTTAACAACAATTGTAAGAAACAAATAACAATTTAGATCATGCATTTGGAACATTTGATCATGCACTAACAAATGTAGTTTGTACATAATATACAATATGGGATGTGAATAAAGGAGAACAGCTTTGAAATATATATATATATATATATATATATTCTTGTTCCATACAAAGAGATGAAAGGTGAGTTATCCTCAGGAGAGTAAAACCGATCCCTATTCCCAAATATACCGCCTGATTGATTTTCCTCTGACCTCTTCTCTACTCCAATGTTTCCACATATAATGAATCAGTTGCTTAATCCGAAATCCAAACCTTCTAAAATCCATCAAACGCTTGAGTTGTTTTGTGCCTAACACACTGGAAATAATCCACTATATAAACAGTATGGAGAACTAAAGCACTCTGAAAATGAACAACAGGATTCGACAGATGTAGAGATGAAAACGCTGGTAAGATATAAATATTAGATATAAATAGAGACATCTCTGAAGAGGTGAGTCAAATGCTTACATAATTCACAAAAGAGCAAAATACAAAGACTCATGACGGCCAACAGTTATTAAAGCTTGATAAAACATAAACACCTGCATATGACAATTTCGTTCTCTCTCTTTTCTATATATTAAAAGTGTTGCAGAGCACCAGAAACTTTATATAAAATAATGTGAAACACAAATGCTAAAACAAAAAAGTAAAGAAAGTAAATCACTGTTGAATCCATATTAGAGCCAGGGTGCCAGTTGTGTGCACTATGTGCAAACACTGAATCTTTTACCTCATATGAGGTAAACCTCATATGGTTTACCTCATATTTTTAGACTTCTGTAAAGGGTTCATGTTGTTCCTGAATTACAGACTCTTTTTTGTTTATTTGAAATTCAATTCAGTCCTCAAAAGTCCCTGTGTGATTCAAAGCTATTTTTAAATAAATACTTTTTTGGCCATCCTAGATTTTCTGAAGTGTGATACTATCAAACAAACATGCACACTGCATATTAGTGAGAAGATATCATTTATAGCTTAAGTAATTTACATCTAATACCAAAAGAATGCACACAGTTCTAATAGTTTGAGAAATCTTGGCTGCTTT
>JAZGTJ010003969.1:0-32764 GCA_036877575.1 Botia almorhae
ATTGATGGTCTTCCATTGAGCACATAATAACCAGTGGGTTACTGATGGTCTTCCATTGAGCACATAATAACCAGTGGGTTATTGATGGTCTTCCATTGAGCACCTAATAACCAGTGGGTTACTGATGGTCTTCCATTGAGCACATAATAACCAGTGGGTTACTGATGGTCTTCCATTGAGCACATAATAACCAGTGGGTTACTGATGGTCTTCCATGGTCACTGTTTGGAGAAGCTTATTGCCGTCACAGTGATTTATCTCAGGTGGAGACTCAGGGTTCTAAATGAGCTTAGAACAAGAAGGCTCAGACGAAGACTAATGACTTAAGCTTCTTGGACTTTTAGTTCCTGAAACAAACAAAAGGTTTCCAAGCAGCATCTTTATTAATAAGCAGGATGATTAATCGTAGTAGTACTGGTAATATTAGTAGTATAATACTTGTAGTATTGCAGGATGCTTCTCAAACAAACTTGTTTAAAGGCGAGTTATCTGAACTGCACTGCTCTATACAGTGGAAGTCATTGTATGTAAAAGAGCAGCAAGCATTTTTATTTTGCACTATCCCTTTAAGAATGAGAAGGTCATGTGCTTGTTAATAATCGTGTGCACTTGGCTGTTGTTAGGGTCATACATCGAGTGCAATATGTTCAATCTTTGTATTTTTCAATGTTTGCATCAATATATTTGTTCCAAATGACAGGCAATTGCCTTTAAGATACAGTGTTCATACCTTAAAATCAATAGTGTTCACACGAGCTTCCTGGTGTTCACACATCACTCACTGTATGTGATGTGAAACGATATTTTATTACCCTTTAATGGTCAAACAAACCCTTTAAAGTCATAAACGGAAGTAGCGACCGTCTTCCTTATGGGGACACGCGCCCAACTGAAGCGACTTCTGGAATAAGAACTTCAGTTTGTTCTTTGCGAGCTGATTGGATCGATGGAAGTTGCAGCGGTGGAAACTGCTTGGCCATTGGACAGTTGATTTAGTCCCGCCCTCACAGAGAGGCATGCTCATCAAGATAAGAGATTGTAACGAGGGTAGGTTAATATTCTCCGATTAAAGATTACAAGGCACATAAATAAATGTAAAAAGATGACATGCATGGATAAATCATATATAATAAACAGTGTAATATTCCATATAAAAATATGAATATTTTGTTTTCATGGTGACTTTGAACTAAATCCACCTTCTAAATAAATGATTTCTATAGCAACACTTTTAAATGTACATCCTTCTAAGAGGCACCAATTTATGGGCGCCTCTTATTGCCTGCGACTTTGGCCTTGACTTGATTTATATCTTTTGCTGACTGAGGAGCAATTGTGTCAGCACAATGTTGCGTGACCTTGTAGGTTATTGCTGACAAGAGGCATCTGTCAAGAAAAGGGATGTCAATGTAAACCGTTCTGTTTTAGCGGAGGTAACGCTTTATCAGGGACGCTCTGTAATACAGGTCTTCTGTGGATGTTCATTTGGACAGTAATCCAGTCTGATCCCAGCAGGCAATAAGAGTCTGAGTGTACATTAAGATCCTTCAGTTTTATATACCACAGAATTCGTTTTAGGGATTCGGTCCAAATTTGAAGAGCCAATTTGTAACTAAAGGTGATGTTTGTAATTTATTGTTTTTTCTACCAGAGTTTAATAAGCAGTGGCGATTTGTAGATGAATTTTCTGAAAAGAATCACGTCCGTATAAAAAGACATAAAAATGTCTCGAACTGTGATCAGATTTCCCAAGATTCCAAAGACCGCAAACAAAAGTCTGAGATTTCAATATAAACTTAAGCATTCTGGGGTAAAGTCTAGGTGGAGTCATTGTATAGCTCTGTATTCTTACTGTATGTCAACAATTGTCTTATTTGTGTTTATTTATGTTTACCAAGAGGGACAGCATGTGAAGCATTTGAGACAAAGTTAAAACCTAAAGTAAATGTAGCTAACGGAGATCTCCAATAATTCTCCTGAACTATGAAAGAGCCATAAAAAAAATTTAACATTGTGCTGCTTAAATGTTTGTATGTTCTTTCATATCATTCTTTCTAGTACTTTCTGTTTAAACAGTATGTGTGACTGTGTACTGCCAGACGGGCATCTTTCATAAGCAGACAGCACCCAGCACAACCCTCGGCTAAAGACTTCACCTCTCTGAGTGATGGTGTCAGTTTCTCTATGGAGACTGAATGTCAGACCCAATCTCAGGCCTTACCCCTCCACTCTAAACATTACTGCCTGACAATGATTAATAACTGCTGGACCGTTAAAAGTTGAAGTGTGATCGCTCAGTTCTAGTTCCCTTGCACAGCATCTGCTGGCTTACTGAAGCCCTGTTAATCATTGTTTACACGATGAGTCAAAATTTAACTGTGATTACAGTAAACACTGTTGAATTGTGTTAATACAAGCCATGGTGCTCAAAATAAAACACTGACACTGTTGTTTTCTCTGTATATTACGCCAAAGCGCCTACGTGTTGTAGGAATGTTTCCCTAACGTTTGCATGAAATAAAAAAAAACTAAAAATATTATTTGAAAGTTTTACAGTAGGAACGTTCAAAATTTTCAGTTTTTTAGATGTTGTATTACTGTTATTATTTAAGCATTTTTAATTTTGTATCTTTTTACTAACACTAACAGCTTACGACGTTTTTGATATATCATATATAGAATTTAAAAGAACGTTCTACTGATGTTACTGCAAGAACTCTTGATAATGTTGAGAGCACGTTTAGAGAACATTATTCCACGTTTTGAGAACGCTGCCTGTTAGCTGTGTACTTGATTTCAGCACCACAACAAAGAATTACAATTACCTTCTGCTCTTATCCACAGAGTGAAATACAGTTTGACTGCTGGGTAATTGTATATTGTTCGGCACTCTTTGTTCTTGTAGATCCAGATCTATGTTCAAGATGACGTTCGAACTGCGTTCATGCTTGACCTGTATTTCTTGTTCATATTTCTGTCACCTAGATAACAAATACAGTATAATGAATGTGTTTTTGTACTTATTTAATCTCCATTAATATAGTGTGGCGTGGTTGTACTATGGTGGTAGTGTGTTGATGGGTCATTTTGATACGTACTTTAATATATATATTAATGTATGATAATAGCATGAGACTTTTTTGTTGGGGGATGCTACTTAAAAGTAATAATAAAAGTGAGTCATTTTTAATCTTGTTTTTTGTTGTACATTGTGTAAAAGTGTAAACTGTCTACATTTAAATGCAACTACTTCAGCTTAAAGTCCACCATGAAATCAAAATCTACTGTTCTTATTTTTATGGAATATTGCGGTGTTTATTATAAATGTTTTATATGTGCATGTATCTATTTATGTGCCCTCGTTATCTTTAACCAAAACCTAAAAATGTACTTCCTCTCTGGAACAGCAGACCTCCTTTGATGATGTCAGTCTGACGACATGGGCGGAGCCAGAGCCGTTAACCACTCCCCTTCAACGATCTGCTGTGCGTTTTGAAACGCCTGCTTTTCTAGAACCAATAAATTCCCAGTGGACAAATCAAGCCACGCCCTTCATTTGTCCGTTTAACTTTGAATTGTCAAAACACTGAAGTCGGTTGCAACTTCCGGTTCACTGTGAACTTAAAAGGAACAGTTTATGCAAAAATGAAAGTTCTACTATCATTTACTCATCCTCATATTGTTAAAAAATCATGACTTTCTTTCTTCTGTGGAGCACAGAAACACAGATTATTTGATATGTTTAACATTAAACCTCATGATGTAAACAGATCTTCTTTGTGGTGCTATGTTTCCAGATGTGACCCAAACAGAACAAGTATATCAGCCAGCCACCAACAATTTTACAGTAAAATGACTTAAATATCACGCTGTTTTTTTTCACTGGTCACATACACTTTTGTGGACACTCTTGGGTACTTTGTTAAGCAGTGAAATGGGTCATAATGTGCTGTCGTTGTATTTAATTCACCCAAATGGATATTCATCAAATGATGTTATTTTGGGTTCCACGTATACAAGCAAGTCTTGCAGGTTCATATCGGCATGAGAGTGAATGAAGACAGCAGTTTTGTTTTTGGATGTACTGCTCCTTTAACACACGCCACAAATACTTGTACTTCAGACTTGTTGACAAAAATTCAGAGGGCTTGAAAATTAGTCACCTGTTCCTGAGAATTTCATCTGACTAACAGCAAGAGTTTGCGCTTTAAATATAGTTGCATTTTATGCGATCTTGAACCCGTGCAGGGTAACGCGAGCAGTGCAGTTTGATTAAAATCTCTTCAGGGTTCCCTTGTTAAAGAAATCCTGTAAGAAACCCATTTGTCCTTCGCTTTTTACGGTTTATTGTATTTTTGAAAGTTAATATGTTATGTTTGCCGTGCATCTGTTGTCTGTGTGTGGGACTGACGTCAGATGACTGTAAACAAAAGATGGAATGTATAAAAAGAGGGAGCGTTTAATATCCTCTCTCTGTTCCCCTCATCAGTGCCTTTTCATACAGTTCAATACGTGAGATATGAAAGAGGAAAGTTGTTTACTCTCTCTCTCTCTCTCTCTCTCTCTCTCTCTTTCTCTCTCTCTGTCTCTCTCACTCATGCACACAGGATGCATATTTTTCACAAACACTCTTCCCTTCCTTTGAACCCAAAAAGCTTGCATCACGTCTGAACTACAAAACTGTTGCGTTCTCTTGTAGTGTTGCCATAGTGACCAGAGGACGGCTAATGCTAACTTGAAAAGACATGCTCCCATTTAGCTTGCTCTGTGATTTCTCTGTATTCTGAGATCATCAATATGAGCTCACTCACTGTTTTCCTTGAAGGCCGGTATAATTTGTCTTGTTTTTCTCCGACCTCAATTATGTCAGCCCAGTTAATTCCAGGGATTCAAATGGTAATTTTAATTCGGCGTAACTTAACACACAGGCACAAAACAAAGTGTGTTTGTCGGTTCCATTTGGAAGCTCATAATGCATGATTTCGTATTTAAGCATATTTTTATCTGTTTTCTAGTTTTTCTACATCGTTAAAACAAGATCCATCCCAAAAACAATTTTAGGGTGTAAGAACGTTTTTTCTGACATTTCCATTAAGAAAAACAATAAAGGAACGTTTTAGGAACGTTCACAACATCCAGTTTTTAAGACGTTGTATTAACATTATTCCTTGGTATATAAGAAGTTCTACTAACATCACTGCAAGAACATTTTTGATGACGTTAAGAGAACCTTTAGAGAACGTTAGCCAACATTCCCTGTTAGCTATAGGAAATACTTAAGAAGCAAAATTGCCTAAAATATTAATAATTATTTTAAGACAATATATCTTTGCTTTTTATATGTTTTGTTTGTAGGCATTAATCAAACACAGTTCAGTTAGGATTGTGCTTAAATTAAGAAACATGAAACGGGGGACATATATTCTCTGAAAACAAGTCGCATCTTATTCTCATCTCATCCACATTTCTATATTTAGACAGATTATTTTGTTGTGTAGATAAAGTCATTTTTGCAGTAGAACCTATTATTTGTTCACATTTAGAAAAATATCCCATATTTTCATGTCTATGATTATACCTGTGTGATATCTGCTTTAGTTCTGCAGTTCAGTGTAGTGTGAATGGATTTTGACAGTAAGTTGTGGGTTCAGGATCAGCTGTTTCTTGCACCTCTGGAAAGCACCTTGTGTAATGAAGGTTTGTATTATGGACAGCGGGCTGGAACTGGGAGATAAGGGCTGTTTGGAGGAACCTTTGACTGACTGCGCCATTTATAATAGAGCCATTCAACAGACTGAATAGAGCAACCATACTGAGCTTCTTACTCTACAGGCTTTATATTTAAACAAAAAAGACTGCTTTTTTTGCTCAAGCTAATATTTTACAGCATTGAAATCATCTGCGCTATCTTTTCAATGGTCATAATAGTGTTCGAGTTTCCTGGCACGTCTTCGTCTACAAGCACATAGTGGGTTCCAAAAGTCGAAGACCACTAGACCACACATTTTCAGCTTGAATGCTTTATTTAATTCCACATTTTCAATGTAAATTTGCAATAATTTTTGGTGTCTTTTCTGTAAGAGGGTTGAAAAGTTACATTAAAAAAATGTTGCTCTTCTTTAGTTTAGATTTTATTACATCTCACATTGATTTAAAAATTTAAAAATTGATTTAAAAATTATGCAAAACATAATGATCTGCGTTCTCCCAGACAGATTTTGGAAGTCTTTCTGAGCCTGGGCATTAGGTTCAAAAGGTACGTGTTGAATTTCCTAAACTGCCGCTTGTCCATGTTTGGGCCGTTCAAGCAGACAAATGTTAAATGAAAGCTGACTCCTCATTTCCTGTCCTCTTTTAGAAGATTTGCCCAAGCAAACATCCATTTGGACGAGGTTAGACTATGTAGAGACAGCATTATTTCTGTAATGTCTGTCCATGGGACTCTACAGTACAATGGCTGGGCTATTTATATGCTACACAGATGCTCAACAGAGAGAACACGTAATACTGAGAGTCTTTTCAATTTTGTCGTACTTGCATTCAACATTTTAAGGTCATGGTGGTTAAAGGTCTTTATCTGCACGTCCTCGTGTCTCGGCATGAGCAAACAAACAGATATACAGTACGTATTTCCCTATGCGTTTCGTCCACGTGTCGCGCTCGATCATCGCACTAATCGTTGCTCTTAACAGCAAATAGCATCTTAATGCACACGATCAGTCCGCATAAACAGAGATGCCGTGATATTTATGACATAAATGCCACCTGCCTTCCTCTTCAGATTCGCCACCCAGGGCCAAATTACGAGGAAATGCTTTAATAAAGACCGGGCTGAGACGGAGGAAGCAAACATTAGCCATCTGGAGGCAGGACTCAGCGTTCGATGGTCTCCTCACACAGTTTGCCATATCGATTCGTTATCTTTCAGTTAGATGTGAAAATGCACATCTGACGCACTCGTAGACACACAAAGCAGCAGCAAAATCATTAGCGCTATTAGAAGACGCGTCAATAATTATTTTTAACATCAGCGGTTAGGAAATTGCAGAACGTGCGGTAAAAGCGCTCAGCATGACAGAAACGGAGTATAGCCTTGCTTTAACATTAAATATAGCTTGTTGTTTTTAAGCAGGTCCGGACAATCTTTCACAGAACATCACAGTCAAAGCTAGCAGGAAACAATCTTAATATGTTGGTTAACGTTCTCTCAAAGTTCTCTCAAAGGTATCAAAAAATTCTTGGAGAAACACTAGTAGAACGTTTTTTTTTAACCTTATATATCATATATCAAAAATGTTATTCTTAATTTGTTAGTGGAATGTTTTAAAAACATTACAAAATGAAAAATGTTTCAATAATGTTCTAACTAGGCAATAATGTTAATACAACAACTAAAAAACAGGAAAAACTGGATTTTCCTAGAACATTCTAAATAAAATGTTTAACGTTTTTGTTACTTGATAGAAACGTTAGGGAAACATCCCTCCAATTTAAACGTGTAAGCTGGGTGTATTGAGCTGGGGCATCATAAACATTCTGGACAGGAAGCCTGTACAGAGCCAACTGACGTAATATTTATTAAATAAATATGACCTGCTGTCGCAGTAAATCCATGTGTAATATTTCAAAATCCAAACCACCCGGGTCATATAATCTGTTGGGACTGGAGGAAAGAATGAAAGTGTAAACCATTCATTTCAGAAATAGCATTTTTCCACAGTCGACTACCTAAACATCCATAACCACCTGCATCTGAGTGTATGTGGTTATCTACAATACATAACAGATCTGTGACTCTTGTCTGCAGTATGTGTCGTTCTGTTTTAGTACGTGTAACATAATGTACACATTTTGGTATACATTATACAAAACACCAGTGTTGTATAATGTAAACTGAACTGTCATGCAGTATGTCACCTTTTTTATTTAATGTATTTTTAGTACAGTTAGAAAGTTGACATTTACAGTTGGGCATTTGGCAGACGTGTTTATCCAAAGCGACTTACATTGCATTATACTATACATTGTTTCTGAGTATGTGCAATCCCTGGGATCGAACCCGTGACCTTGGCGTTGTTAACCACTGAGCTTATGTATTGTACTGTATTTATAGATCATTGAGAGATGTTTGGTACTTTTGAAATGAACTAGTAAAGGTTCATTTGCAAGACAATTACAACAACCAAGATGTATATGTTCTCTTACCTTATAAATATACGTTCTGTTATCTTATAAATATACGTTCTCTTATCTTATAAATTGTAACCTTGATTTTAATTATAAAAAAGCCACTTCCATATTTATCTTTTATTATTCATTGTTTATATTCAGTCTATATTCAGTTTAGTTTTATATACATATGGATACGTATTGTCTCCATACTTGCAAAACATTTTAATTAAGTGTTTGTTGCTCTTTCCATGCATTTGCGGTGTGCTCATACAATCTGTTTCTCTCTCTCTCTTGTACTATTTGTCCTGATTTCTGATCCTGAGTGAGTCATCGTTATATGAACAGTCCATTATTTTGCTTATGGCTGATATGATACTTACATTTAAAGGTGCGTCAGACCACAACAAACTAACCGTCTTCTGCTCTCGGTGAGCTTCAGAGGAAAGTATATCTAAATTGATCTCTCCCTCATGGCTAGTTCATTAAAATGCAGTCAAAGCAATTTTTCTGGGTATGTGTATGACACTGATTGGTCTTGAAAGCCGGGTCATCTGCGGACAGACCGAAGACGTGATACGGTGATTTGTATCTTTAGACACGCTTGCTGAAGCGAAATGCTTTTAATTAAATCATGTAGTTTATTTACCCTGCTAACTCATCTCAGGATAGTTTGAAAGGTGGCTGTTTAACGCAGTTAATATAGAGTTTTAATCAATATATGTCTTGTGAATGTGTTATCTCTGTCTTTGAATATGTGAAATGCATTTACATGGTTAGTTTATCTATATATTTATATACATGCATGTATATATAAATATATATACATATTTATTTTCTGATTTGTCATTATAATTCTTCAACGACAGTCAGCGACTAAAGAGAGAGGTAAAAAATATAGATTCGCACTTGACTAATGTTTCAACAATAGTGCAATTAAAACAGAAGCGGCACAAGTGCGAATTTAGAATCGTTTGCTGTTTGTAAGCGTTTGGCTAATTACCTCAATAATAACAAGCTTTTTTATGTTAATGCCTGCCCTCTTTTAGCATTAGCCTACACATTTTGCAAGGTTTCACAAAAAACTTGGTGAATTGCCAAATAACTGTGTGGGCGAGGAATCAGCTTATACAAAATGATGGGGTTATATAGCGACACATTTTTATGTATTTATAATACGGGATGTGGTTATCTCGGCAATAAATTGTTTAAAACTTCACAGTCATTTGAGACCGACGATTTGGAGAGAAAGTGTGATGCGTATCAGAGCTTGAGCTGGATTTAGAAATATAACAAAATATGGCAGTAAAGATTTTGACCTTCAGTGTGACCTCAATGTTAACTGTGATTGCTCTGATACTTTTGCTTAATGTATTAAATGCGTTACAAAGGTCGAATGCTTTTCTTCCATTAACATGTAATTAATATTGTTTTTATTTCAGCTCATTATTGCTTGATGTACGTAAATAGAACTGGTTTAGAACGTAGGCCTTTTTGGAACCTGCACATATTCTGTTCATGTATCGCTTCATCATTTCTGTTCATTTAAAGGTCCGTGAAATTGGACCACTGTGATGAATCTGCCTTTGTTACCTGTGACCTTTTCATCCAGCTCTGCAGTAATCATCTTTCTCTTCATTGTACTAGAGAGAATGACACGTTTTAGCGAGAAGGCCCTAAACCCTCAGTGATTTAGCCACTTGATCCTGCTTAACGCCATTGGCACTCGCGCTCAAATTTGGAGATTAAGCCCCTTCTGATTATCAAAGGGCTGATGATGTTTGGGTGACATTAGGTTATTAATGTAATTACGTTTAATTAAAGGCAGAGTAGGTGATCTTTTCCAGAATTTTCTTTTCTTAATTGCTGGTTAAAAGTCTTCACATCCAGACATCACTTAGTGAAGTGGAATAAATATATTTATATATCTTATGTGGAAGGCACATACAGTGTTCGTCCAATCCTATCATTGCATTCAGACCGAATGCAATGATGTATTTGCTATGTATTTTATATATATATCTATATATATATATATTACTATGTAATAACTATGTATAATTATGTATTTGCATACCCCTGTGCACTATTTTAGAAGGCGTAACTTTGGAGATCACTGCTTGATGTTATGCATTCAAAGCTAGCTTACTATTGCTAGCCTCTCCGAAATTGCCCACACTGCCTTTAAGCTTTGATAAGCATCCATTGACTGTTCATTTAATACTACTTATAAAAGCCACTTACAGTGTATTCAGGGTGCACCTTCCCTCTTTCTCTCTCTCTCTCTCTCTCTCTCTCTCTCTCTCTTTCTCTCTCTCTCTCTCTTTCTCTCTCTCTCTTTCATAATAAGAAAGCTGTGATTAATGAAATATCAGAAGAGAACACGCGAGACTTTCTTCCCCGTGTAAATCTATATGCAGAACCTCGATGCTGTCCTATAGCTCAACTGATTCTGGTCAACATCTAGGTCATTACGGGTTTCACTGAAATGCAAAAAATGCAAGAAATGCAAAAAAGAGATAAAATTACACCCTTAATGCACAGTAAGTCGCTTTGGATAAAAGTGTCTATATGTGTACATACATAACATGAACATTGTTGTGTGGTTGCAGACAGTGGCAGACCTCATCTTATCTGTAGTTTTCTACTACAGGTAAATACCTTACTGAAAACTCAGTTTAATAATCTGAGGTTTAAAGTCTTTTTTCTTCCCTCTGTGCTGCTTTTGTTTCCTTTGAATGATTTTCTGTGCTCACATGGGTCTAATTGCCCACTGTTCTCCGTATTCTCTAGATGAATATATTATTTGTGTTAAAAAAAAACATAATGTGACATTGTGTTCCACCAACACATAAAAAAGAAAAGGATATATTTAGTAATCGGTTCCACAATGACAATACATCCCAAACTTTCTCTTTTAAAAGAAAATGTGTAAACACAGGACAGAAAACTGTATCCATCAAAAGATGTAACGCGGGCTTTAATTTAGCGTTCTTGTGCCTCAATCGGCTCAGTTGTGCTAGCAACACAAAGGTTGTGGGTTTGATTCCCAGGGAACACATATACTGACATAATTGTATATGTTAAAAGCACTGTACGTTGCTTCGAATAAAAGTGTCTGACAAATGCATAAATGTAATACACTCTTTACCCTAACCCTCATGCAAATACACTGAAGTCGAGGTATGATGACGTCATCAAAGTAATACCGAAAGAAACAATGAATAAAGAAGCAAATAAGGCCAAATCAGGGAGACGCGGCAGGGAATTGTTTTCTGTTTGTGACTCACTCCTCTGCTGAAGCCTGATGACTAGGTTTTGTCTGGAGCTCCGTTTACTTAAACGCGTTTGTTTGTCACACACTTCAGTGCTGGTGAGGCGTCATGGCTGCCGTCTCTTGCAGCTGTGCTCTGATAGGAGCACTTCACAGAAGGCTGATCAGTGTCCACCTCTGCACCATCTCCCATTCCATTAACATTTAATACTGTGGTGGCCGCTCTCCGATAAGCACGTCTCCCCCACACAGACCTGATGAAGGCCACTCACCCCCACACTTACTGATGCTCTTTTATTTGATCACATGAATGCAGTATTAAGAGCTGGAGGGACCGAATGCGGTTGGAGGTGAAATTAAAATGGATTATGTTTAATGAGTTCCCATCATGATCTTTATGCAACCGTCCAAGTTCAGCACAGGCTCTCATCTTTTCTGTATTTTTATTTTACGATATTAAGATCTGCCAGTGTGATTGAATAATTACAGTGACGGTCTCATGGAAACATGCTCGTTGTGTAATGTGCTGTTCTTTTATTATTTGACATCTTCAGTAACACTTTCCCCATAAGGTTCAATAGGCGTTTTTTTCCAGAAACATTATGTGTTATGCTGGTTTGAACGCCTCACATTCTGAATTTTAGCAATCACTAAATAAAGTGCTCTATGTTTATATACATATATATCTTAATTACGGCTATTGCTTGGTTATAAGGACCTTATTCAAACAATTTTTAAATTCTGTAACATTTATAAAATGTTCTATCAACAACTTAAGAATAACGCTTTTAATATATGTAATGTTTAAAAATGTTGTACTAACGTTACTGCAAGAACATTTTTGATAACGTTGAGAGAACTTTCAGAGAATGTTAGCCAATGTTCTGAGAATGTTCCCTGGTAGCTGGGTAACATACTACCTGCATCACAGTGTGTCAGGTCCGTGTCTGTCTCTTGAATTGTCATGGTCATGATGGCAGCAGGTGAACTGGTTCTATGTTCTGCTGATTTCTGTGGTGATGGCCAGCAGTGGCACACAGCCAGCTAACTGTGGTTTAGATAGACTTGACATTTCCACCAGCACTGTGGTAGAGTGACCATAACACTGGCGCCCACATGATGAGCGTAGTGGAAAGCTTCAGAGGTCGATTTTGTATTGTGTTGTGTGTTTTCCAGAGGAGCGTGAATGTGTGTTATTCCGAGCAGATGCTGGAGAGTGTCTAAAACTCTTTTGTGATTCACACTCCCCCACACTGAAGTGCTCTGTCATTTTTACACCTCTTTACTCTGACTCTTCTCAAGAAATTCTTAACTTAATGGCTTTATGTACTGGCAACAGTGTAGTGCTGTGTCACCACAAATGTGCTGATGTTTGTGGAGAGTCAGAGAGCTGATACTGCCTTTACAAATTTTAAGTAATGTTGCTGGAAAACTACGAGTTCTCAGTGAGACACAAATGAGACAATTGTGAAGGGAGGAATGTGTTGGAACGATGTGTTGATAGCGTGGATGACAGACCAGGGCAGCATTTCTCAAGAGCATTGTGGGCCTAATGTGATTGTTAAGACCACTGGTGCCAGTTGGTGCTGTGATATAGTAGCCTTACAATGCTTTTGAGAAACAGCCCAGATCTTCTCATGTTCCATCTGGATTTGGATGACATTGTTGATTGCAGACTTTGGAATCTGAGCTACTCTGAGAACAGTTTGAGACATTATTGAAGTCACTTCTGAAACTCTAGAGGGCGACACATGAGATCACCAGTGCATGTGAGAAAAGTTCTGAGATGCATGAGACTGAAGCCAAAGCTTCATTTGCTCTCTGTTTAAACTCTTCTCTGTCTAGAAGTAACAAAATGAAGGATCATATATTTTTCTTGAATACAGGGATGTGTATAAATCTGTCATTTATGAGTTCTGGTAGATGTGAACTGTATTGAAATGGCAGTTGGACTATTGGTGCCTGTAGCACAATTGACAGAATGTGACACGTGCTAAGGTCACTGGTTCAATTCCCAGTAAATAGAACATGTACATCTTAAATGCACCATTAGTCGCTTTATGATGAAAGTGACTGCATACATGTTTTTGTAAGGCAGCTATTAGTGATTTACATGCAACTGAATAACTAATGAATACTGAACACTGATTCCTGTAGCTCAACTGGTAGAGCATTGCGGTAACAGCATAAAGGGTTGTGGGTTTGAGTCCCAGGCGAACACATGCTGCTCAAATGTATAGCTTGAATAAGCTTATAATATAGCTCGTAAGCTTGGATAAAAGCATCTACCAAATTCATAAATGTAATGAGCATAACAAACACATTTGGCCATTTTTACATGTAAATGTTGAGAAAACATTGTTTGCCTGGATTATTTTTAGTAACCTTTCACATTTTTAGATTTTTTTGCATTACCAAAATGCCTGACAAACATTACGCATTAAAAACTGTATATCGGCAACTTCTGTGAATACAAATCAATAAAAAACAAGCAAACAAAGAAACAAACAAAAAAGGCTGCTTGCGTGTCGAGTGCGTTCCCTTATTCTTTTTTTGGTTTAGTTTATCAGCACGCGTTTGATAAGCCGCTTTGTGTGCTCTCAGTGTGTTAGGCAGGATGTGCGAGAAGAGTGTGCGCTCCTCTCCCAGCAGCGTGACTCCAGCATCCATTAAGCATTCCTAATCACAATGAGAGCTTCCGAATATTCCGAGCAACATTGGAAGGATGAAAGAAACCTGCCGGGCTATTATTGCCAGTGTTGTAAATGGGCAGCCCGAAAGGAAAATATTACAGCTTACAGTTTACATCAACGCTTGTCTAACCAATCTATGAAATTAATATATTGAAGCAGCACAAATATGCATAGACCCCCCCCCCCATTCATTGTTATATAGGCTCCTTGGACGTGGTCAGGGTTCAAATTCTTTAAATAAATAAAAAAATTATTGATTTTGATTTTTCAAAATGTTTCTTTCATGACATCATATCATCACCGCGCAGCAAAAGCACACGTGTGTTCCCAGAGAGAAGAGATTGTTTCTTTTTAACAATCACTCTCAAAACCTGTTGTTAAAGGTTATGTAAGACTGCTAGAGTAGTGAACCTGTTTAGCCTCTCAGAACTCACACTTCTGGGAAGTCCACTTTATCTTCAAGGTCTTACTGGAAGTGCTACCTGTAACATGTTTGGTTAAAAATAATAAAAAATCAGTTATTGAGCAAATGCATGACAGATCAGTGTTCGGCACGGTCTCCTTACCTCACACAACGGTTATAATAATAAACTGTCATTTCGATTTCCCAGAAAATGTCAGTTTGCCTTCATTTGACCAACTTAGCATTTAAGGAAAGCGTGTAAAGTAACCTGCAATTTTATGCTTCAAACAGTGACAGTGGTAGAGAGGCGAAAGTTTAAACACAGGTTTAAAACTGTGCAGAATATATAAAAAACAAATAAAAATATAAAGAATATATGCCTTTGATTCCAATGCAGCACATGATAATTTGTTGGAAAATAATACAATGTACCTGATGTGTAGCAATGTCACTAGAGATCATGTTGCCAGATCCTCTGTCAAAAGTTTTCCACTGAATCCCTCAAGAGTAGAAAACTAATTACTGCAGTATAGTGTTGTCTGTCAGATGGGTGCAGTCTAAGACTCTGTTCAGCTTAAACTCTAATTAGAAGGTTGTCATCGTTTACTTAATTGATTTTATAATGATCATATTATTTATGTAATTATCTGTCATGTTCATGTCCTAATTATAAATATTTTTAGTCCCGCTACGGGCTGTCAATTGAATGTTAATTTGGTGTAATGAATTCTTTAAAATAAAACTGTATTGATTAAATAACACTGTATGTGATAGAAACTACACGTCTAAGAAATTTAGGTGGTAAGGATGCTTCCCTACTGTTTCCATTAAGTAACAAAAATGTTTAAAATGTCATTTTGATAGTTCTAGGAACATTCCCCAGAATGTCCCATTTTTAAGACGTTGTGTTAACATTAATGCTTGGTTATGAGAACATTATGCAAACGTATTTTATTTAGTAACGTTTTTAAAACATAACGTAAAAAAAACTATTAACTGTAATAACTAACATTACAGCGATAATGTTTTTGAGAACTTTGAGAGAACTTTGAGAGAACTTTTAGAGAACATTAGCCAACGTTCTGAGAACATTGGCTGTTAGCTGTGTAATTCCCATCTTTACTTTAGCTTTTGTTTTGTTCTCAAATATTACGCTCCTCACGGTGGCTTAAAAAAAGGGATTTTGCCAATCATATCTGGAGACAGACTTTAGACACCTTTGGGATTTGGCTGAGAGCTTCCAGACCCCAGAGGTATGTTAGAGTGTGGACCTTCTGTCAGTTTTATATGCCAAAGAGGAATTCTTCTGGGACATCAGTGGGAGTCAAGCGGTGTGTGCTTGTTTAATAAAGTGAGCTCTGTGTGTTTGTCAGTGTGTGTGTGTGTGTGTGTGTGTGTGTGTGTTTAAGTTTGGCTTCAGATGATTCTTGACAGCCTTCAGAAAGAACATTGAGTAAATCACTTCAACCGATCAAGACAAGAAATTCATTTTTAAGACATCAGCAGGGCTGCTAGAGCCCACAGACATTTTAGATCTCTGCTAGTTGGTGCGTTTTATATTGTGTACTTCCCACAACCTCCTACGTTTTTCTGACTTTCCATGCTGGTTCAGTGCTGTTCTCCTAACAGGGAATGTTCTCAGAACATTGGCTAAAAGTTCTCCTAAAGTTATTAAGAAACGTTCTCACCGTAATGTTAGTAGAATGTTTTCAGTAATTTAATGTTTTTTAATATATCAAAAATGTTTAAATAATTTTATATAACAATGTATTAACATTCACAACATCTAAAAAAACTGAGGTTTTGAACGTTTCTATAACTTTTAAAATAACATTTTTATAACTTAATGGAAATGTTAGGGAAACATTCTTACAACCCTAAATTGTTAGCTGGGCTGGTGCTGGTGCATATCTATATGTCGTTCTCCAGCAAAACAAAATGTTTTGTTTATTCATTTGATTGATCAAGCAATTTTGCTGCTTAAGCTTTGCCAGATGGGCTAAATCCAAAACACGGTATATGCTGGTGACCGACACTGACCAACCTGAAAGGTTAAACTGTACATTCAGCCGTGAAAACAGATGAAAGACTGAAAAAAGACAGCTGGTGAGCATCTGAAAACAGCAGACCTTTCAAAATGTGCTTGCAGATGCTTCCTCACCGCGGACAAAGCAGGAAGACGGCCTGAGATCTTGTGCACACAGATACACCCAACAGTAAATCAATTATGTTGTTTACAGAAACAAACAACTGTGTCCTCACAGATGACTTTAAGCCTTGTAGGATTTTGGCGTTCAGAACAATCTTCTGTAAGTAGATGAGCATATATTTGTCTTGTTAAATCAAGAGGGAGGGGTCTTATTTCATAGTCGCGATCCACCCTTCCTTCCCTCTTTACAAATGATGTCGAAGGAAGCATGTTATAAACAATGTTTCTCCATTTAATGTAATACATTCTGTGTCATGATGACAGAGCATCCGTATAGTTAAATGTCGTCGAATTGCAGCGTATTCATTTGTTACAGAAGCAGCTAACGCTAGTGCTAATAGCGTTGTGTTAGGACGTTAAATATGAAGCAATATGTTGTGATTGATTTAAAGGTTAATTTAAAGGGAAAGAGACATTAATATCGCCCTCAAAAGGACTTGATTTGGTTTCTGCACTTTGTCTTGTGCATTGGAAACACAATACCATTTCTCAGCTGTCTCATGTATATAATAGCGCAGCCAAGAGGGAACGTTCTCAGAACGTTGGCTAATGTTCTTTAAAATTGATCTTAAAATGTTCTCGCAGTAATGTAATAGAGGGTTTTATAAAGTTATATGTCATAAATATAAAATGTTATTTTTACGTTGCAGATGAAACATTGTTCATGTCACAGAATTAACAAAATATATTATTGAATAATGTTTTTTACAACCAAACAATAACGTTAATAAAACATCTAAAAACTGGACGTTTTAAATGTTCATGGAACATTTTTTAAGAAACATTTTTGTTACTTAATGAAAATGTTAGGGAAACATTCTTACAACCTAAAATTGTCAGCTGGGAGACCTCCAGCGCACCAGTTATAAATCTCACATCTGCGCACTGTCACTGGAAAACAGACTCTGATTATGGGGGTTTATTCCCTGCCGTAACTCCACCAGACTGCACGCTCTGTTGCGGATCATGCAGTTATCTAAGACCGCAGTGATAATGGAAATAGACAGGAGAGGTGTTTGGGTCTCTGCAGACAAATTGGGCAATTTCTGGAGATTGCGTATCTTTTATACTACCGCCAGGGGTTTCGAAATTCAAACTGACCTGGAGTCAGATTTTAATCTCACCCTGGACCAGACCTCGTACGTGGGATTTGGTTACCCGCGGCTACCCGCTAATGAGGCTGCTGCTGTTGAGCTCAGTGAGCAAACTTGCCTTCGCGTCTATGGAGATGTCATCGGCATGCCGGTTATTTACTTAGCAAGCAAAGCCAGGTTCATTTGCATCCACAAATGAGCAGTCTAGCCTATTGAGACGTTTGCTAAAATGCGCCTAATGTGTTAATCTACCTCAGCAGTACAGATTTCGGTCCCAATACAGACCACAGCGCAGGACGAGCTCATGCGTATTCGTGCGTAAAGTTTAAACATGTTTTCATGCGTTTGAATAGACACTGAAATGAACGAAATTGTCGTATTGACAGCGTGTTAAACGAACTGTATTTACAACTTTAAAGATGCATTAAGTTTTAGAGCTCCGTATAACTTTGGAGATGTACTAATCTTTACGAAACCTTTGGAAGACTCGAGACGGAACTGACATTTCCGGAATATTTGCGAAGGCACCGCTCAGTCAGACGCCACAGCGACCCGCAGCTGGACTTTCATTTATTAGTAAATAATGAAACGTAATATAAACATAAATGTAAAGTCATTTACGCTTGCTGTAAGACTGAATTCAATCGTCATCAAAGCTCGACAGCTATAGAATATAAGTGAAAGACATCAAGCGTTCTTTACAGTGTATGTGCGCATGCTCGGCATACAATAGTTACATTTCATGTTAAATTTCACCTGTCCTCCAAGTTCCTTAAATTAGGTAAACGTATTAACTGCATTAAATGTGATGTTGGAAGTCATTAATTACATTTTTTATTAATGCAACAAAATGTAATAATTTAAATATTATATAAACTTCAAAGGATCCATGATGATTTGTATGTCTCTGTAGTTTTATATCTCTGTTATGTCTATGTAGTTTCTTGTATTTGAATACAAGTTCAAAATAGCACATTGTGCCCTAAGAAACAAATTTAGACTTGCCAATTTTTGTCAAGAGTCTGTTTGTATTGAGTCTGAAATGAAAACGATGCTCATATCTGCCTGGCCCTGCATGAGTCAAAGATGATGCGTGTGAAGGGCTGTATGAGTCACAGAGATGTATTAGTGTTTCCTTGGCAATATAATATCTTTATTAGAACAGTAAGAAATGAAAAACATGCGTATTGGTCTCATATCACCTTCGTATTGGTACCCTGAACAACCCATAAAACCTCAAAAAAGTTTTCTTGGAAACCATAACAACCAAAAAGTTGTTAAAGTTACTCCCATATTTAGAATAAGGGCGACATGGGAACCATACAGGGTTCATACAGAGTATTATAAACGCATACTGTATGTACAGTATTATTTTGATTAGTAATTAGACAAGTAGCCACATGTATCCAAAACTTTCTTGATGTACAGAGACTCTTTGTGTGGGACGATTTCGAAACAAAAGTGGATTATCAAGAGCTCTGTGTGTTTTGCAATGATAATGTCACAGAGTAGCAGATTCATTATCCCGCAGGTGTATTGAGGTATTGGGTGGAACATGTGTCTTTATTACCTCTGCATTAATTCTGCTAAAGCAATAGCCTAATGCTTTTCTTGGCAAGGTGAGAAATAGTAAAAATATTATGCCTCAGGCACTTTCCAAATTTAAAGGCCAATATCCATCTAATAAAGCTACAGAAATTAGAGCTCATACCATGAATACATTACTTTGAATACATTGTGTATGCAGTCGTTTGTTTAAAGCTGCAGTCTGTAACCGTTTCAAATATAAAATCGCAGGATACTTGCGCAGTTATTTTCGTAACGTGGGCGACGAGTTTATGAGATACGGAACACAGATCTTCTTTCTGTTTACAGACAGACATTTCCTGGGAAATCAGATGTGACAGCTCAAATTATAAATCATTATTATAAAGGTACTGTTGACAGTTGCAGCTTTAAATACAAGCTTTTCTTTACTAACAATATAGGTATCAGGTAAATGAATTAAGCCACTAGTCAGCTTTCTCCCTCGCATGCAGAATTGCTATTTCAGCGTCTGGCTTTTCTTGCGATTTCCCAGGAGATGACATCTGATGTAATATTAGCGGTTTATTTATAGTAAGCACGTCGGTTAAACCATCTTTTTATTATTTCACCCAGCAGTATTGCCCCTAAATATTAAAAACAACCTTTATTTTATCCCCCGACACGGCGCGACATTTCACACCCCGTGCTGGAGCACAAGAGCGTCAGTGCGGTAATTCCACATGATCCGTTCCTATGTGAGTCACATCAGTTGTTGATGAGTGTGTTGAGGTTCTAGCATGACAGAAGGCTAGTGGAGGACGACTGCTTGACATTTGAAGTTGTTGCCCTTTTAAGACACACCCTTACCTGTGTAATTGCATAGCTCGTTAATTATCAGTAGAGTAATTTTCATTATGCCACATGCATGCAATCACAAAACCGAGAATTAGGATAGCAACGGAGCCATGTGTTACCCTCTTTTAAAAAATGGTGCTTCGCAATGCCATTTTTTGCAAGAAGGTTCCATAAAGAACCCCATTCTTTTCACAAAAGGTTCTTTGCATTGCAGAAAGGTTCTTTAGACTTTAAAAGGTAAGAAAGAAATGGTTTCTTTTCTTTGAGGAACCACAATGGTTCTTTCATGGCATTCCTTTAAAAAACTGTTTAGAAACCTTTACTTATAAGAGTGTGGATTTAACAGTGGCATAGAAATGATCTATACACCGTATTAAACATATAATACTGTCTCATCAATATTAAGTATGCAACATCTTTTAATTAAAACTCAATAGGTCGTAAGAGTCCCTCCTAAGTTTTTGAAAGGCAGACAATAATGCTCAAAGGGCACTAACAAGAGTAGGACTGCTTTTGTTATTTGTGACTGTCTAACGATTTTAAACTATAGAAATATTTACCAAAAAGTAACAAAACCAAAAAGCCACGCCACCGGGAGGGAAAAGGGGGAGCCTGAGTAAGTGGAAAATAAATTGCACGTCTTTTTTAGGTTCTAAGAAGAATTACAGTCTTGTTAAGTGTTAGCACAGCTCCTGTAAAGACCAGCCAGAAGAATTTCACTTATTGATGTGACCTGTCAAGAGCCATTAGCTGACCTTTTGATCAGTGACCTGATAAGCGAACAGATGAGTGACCTCCAAACAGCCAGCTCAACGCAGAAGGCAGGGTCACCAGGAAAGCACTTACTCAGGTAACAGGGTTCTCTAATGTTCTCTAAACGGTCTCTCAAAGTTATGAAAAAGTTCTTGTAACGTTAGTCAAATGTTTTTTTTAATGTTATATATCAAATATTAAAAATGGTATTCTTAAGGAGTTAGTGGAATGTCTTAAAATGTTAACGTTTGAATATTGTTAAGCAATAATGTCAAGATGACATCTAAAACACTAGATGTCGAATGTTCCTATAACGTTTACAAATAACATTTTTTATGTTTTTGTTCCTTAATGGTAACGATAGGGAAGTGTTCTCGGTCAAAATTCCGAAAAGCCTCTTTCTTTAACAGTCTGTGAAACACAAAGCATGAGGGTGGCATGCATTCATACAGAACTCCAAAACCTAGCATACAAGCACAAGAGACAGTGGGCGATTCAGAATTCAGTTTGCTAAAGAGAATACAAAGCCAGAAATGGAAAATGAGATTCAGTGGGGGTCCGGTGATGTGCAGGGAAATATAATTCACACTAATGGATTAGATAATTATATCTGAAATGGTACACAGTGATGAAATATGAAATGTCATGCAGTTATGCATGGTTATGGAAAACTGCTTCATATGAGAAGCATAATGTGATGGAATATAAAGTATAAATGAATGACTCAAAGTATTCAAAGCTTGTTCATTCACGTCTCCATCAAGAGATTTAGAAAACGCACCCAACAGCTTCACACTAGCCCCACAGTTTTGGGAAATCTGATGCCATGTAATGCTTTACGGTGTTTTAATGGCTGACATTTCTTCTGTTATTATTGAATAACAAGTCTCTGTTACCTAAAACAGCATATTCAGGCATTGACATATTGGAATTGCTACTAGTTACAAGCGCTTTACTAGCTTCATTACCCGTAACCATGCTGACAAAACTATATACGCCAGTCAAAGCTGCTTTGCTGGTCTTAGCTGTATTGGTTTAGCTGGTCGGCCAGCCAGGTTCCCAGTTTGACCAGCTGAAAAATGCACAAAATCCCTCTAAAACCAACAAACAGCATGACTAGTAACTCAACTTAGGCTGGTTGAGACTGTTGTTTTTTAGTAGCAGCTAACAATTTTTTTTCTATTGCTTGGTTATAGAAATATTAATCAAACATTTTTGTCAAACATTTAAATTCTGTAAAACCTGTTTTAAAATATTACACTCAATATCACACTCAACTTAAAAGTAACGTTTTTGATATATGATATATAATGTTAAAAAATTCTACTAATGTTTTAGTAAAACATTTTTTAATAGCTTCAAGAGAACTTTTCCAGAATGTTAGCCAACGTTCCCTGTTAGCTGGGATGCCATGCCCCCCATTTTCAGCCAGTTGTAACAAGGGCTTCAACATCGATCTCAGACTGAGCTGTGCATTCATCAAACAAATGGCAGAGGTCTTGAGAATCTTCGTATGTATTTCAGAGTGACAGATGAGTTGATATGCTCTCATCATACATGACAATGTATATGATAAGCATTGCCATTGAAAATCAAGAGATTTCTAGACCTAGATTTCAGAGAAATCGGTGGAAGAAGGACAGAGGTGAAACTCCATCATCCGTGAGTAGCTCGGTCTGCATCACCTGAGCCTCCCTTTAGTAAATCTTTTCCTTTTGTGTCCTGTTAAATCTTTCTCTTAAGACATCTGCGTCACTTTGCCCAAAGCACCTGTGTTTTTTCCCGCTGGACGTGTGCACATGCGTGCAAGAACGTGTTGATAAAGGCAATACCGTTCAAATTGATTTTTGCAATTATGCATCTTCAATCTTTGTGTAAGATGCTAACTCCATGCTAACTCTGAAAGAAATAACACATCACTGATTCATCGTTATAAAGGCACAAAGCAGAGGTCCTACACTGTATGAGTATTTATAAATAGCATTGTGTTTCATATTGCCGGTTGTTCTGACTATATATTATTCTATATCTGTATGTTATTATATCTGACTATATATATTATAATATATATATTATAATTTCTTAAGAACCTTCACCTTAACTCTATTTAAAATAACAAGAGCACATCGACACCTTAACAATGCTATGATTTAGGTTAAGCGTAATTGGACACATCTCTAGTTTCAGTTGCCGGTCTTGACTTGCTGTTTGTGAATTAGTCAGAGATAAGGTGGCTTATCGGATTTGTCTGTCCGGTCCGGCTTTTAGGACCCAAACGGACCTATCAAAACCCGTTTCCTCCCAGTTCCCTCTGCAGCTGTCCACAAGAAGCCCATCAACTCGAGCTTTTGACAGATAGAAAATAACTGTTGCCTAGCAACACTGGTTTGAGGTTTGTGCATGCCAATGAGGCTTTACTGTTCATTCATTGCAACATGGGAATGATAGAGGTTAACCATTAATTTTAGGCACAACATCTGCTTGATCTCCCATCCTGTGGTACATTCACACTGGGTCAGCCTTTGAGATAATGTTCGCTTATCAGTCAGCTGTTTCATTCCCCAACTAAAACCACGCCAGCTTGCGTTTAAAGTGTTGTGACGTTCCTATGCTGATTATATATACTGAAGCAATTTTCTCATTGGTTTGGCAAACAATAACTCGTGCTTTCATTGGTTGAATAATGAATTACAGCACCCAAACCCTTTCCAGGGCCAAAAGTGACTGAGTCATTGTAATCACGTTGTGTCGGTCCGTCTGAATTCATGTATCAAATCAGCTTTTTTTTAAAGTGAAAATGATGTACTTTTTTGCCGAAGCCTCCAGTTCCCCAGGCCTTTTTATGCATATTTACAGGTTAAGGCTGAAACGACCTTAAAGGTCAAAATACACGCACATGTGCTTTTTCACATTAGCGCCTCAGAATCTGAAGAACTTTGAAGAGTAAAAGTTACCTTAAGGTGGAACCAGTGTGGGCGGGATTTACTTAACCACATAACTGTGAACGCCACTTCTGTTCTCACTTAACTAAGAAAAGCCAATCAGAGACAGCTAAGCGATGACCTCCTTAACAGTCTGTCATTACTTGTTCTGGACTCACTGATGTCAGCAGTGCTGTGGTGAGGAGCCATTAAAAAGTTGCATAAGCATCCACATAATCTCAGATGCTTTCTTAGAATATTCTTAGAATGTCCTTGAAATTTTATTTCCTTCTATACCGGTGATGAATATTCCTGTAGCTCAGTGGTTAGAGCATGGTGTTAACAATGCCAAGGTCATGGGTTTGAACCCAGGGATTGCATATACTCAGAAACAGTGTGTAGTATAATGCAATGTAAGTCGCTTTAGGATAAAAGTGTCTGCCAAATGCATAAATGTAAATTAATTATATTATGCATTGGAGATTAAATTTCCTTAAATAGCTGGATTGCCCACCGGAATAATTGTACAATATTGTTGATGTACAAATACATCAAGCTCCAGGAAAGTGAAACTTTAGAAGATGTTAACCAAAGAGATAATTGTTAAAGACCATTAAAGCCCTTCAACTGTTTCATAGACAAACTGTATCTAAACAATTACAATAGTGTACAAACATTTAATACATCTAAGGGTACATGTACACTGTTAATTTTGCCAGTTTAAGGCACATGTAATAATTTATCACAGTCTCAGCCTCAGACTATACGCCCACAGACCGTCAGCTGATGTCTGATGCATAGCACACAAAATTGGAAGTACTTCAGGAGTTTTAAAGTCATCATCTGATTGGTTGAATAATACAGGATTGTCTTAGTGGTCCACCTGTAGACATGACGCTAATCAAAATGAACTGTGATTTGTTTTCATTTTGTTTGAGACCGTTTTAAACTCTTATCTGTTTTGTATATGCTCATTAAGTGTTTTTTTAACCCAAAAACTTTGGTTAATAAAGTTTTGGGTTGCGTCTTTAATTGAATTATATGAGCTGAATTATAATAAGTAAACAAGAATAGATAACATGAATGCTTCAGTGAGTGTCTGAGTGAGATTGTGCGTCTATGAGTGTGAATGTGTGTGTGTGTTTGTGTGTGTGTGTGCTTGTGTGTGAGTCGTCCTCGTATGCCCGGTTGATAAGTTGAGCTAGTGTCAAACTGAAAACCCAGTAATGGTTACATTTCATTTCAAGGTGAATATTTTACTTCTTAAACGATGTTGCCTCTAGATACCTGTCCATATTGTCCACAAACAATCTAAAAAATGTCAAAACAGCCTGAAGGTTAAGAGTGACATTTCCTGAAAAGTGTTTCGCTGGATTTGTGTAAAGCTGTGTCTCATGTAAACGAGTCAGAGTGAAACTGCCATTTATATCTTTGGTCAATGAGAGAAACTGTCACTTACTCACATCTGAATGAATGATTTGAGACATCTAAAAAGAATTGCCAATGTGTCTAATTCATTACTTGTGAATTTTAGGAGTCCTCAGCTGCCCAAAGGCAATTTTTATTGCTCGGAACAAACGCTTTCAAATCTCAGGAGATCTTTATTAGAATTCTCAGTTGTGTCTCATTTTAAGTCTGAAAATGAAATGAAATAGAGAAGAAACAGTTGTACAAATACAGATAATACAGATTATAGAGCTATACAAATGAATGTAAATAGTGTTGTGTGGTGGAAGTATTCGTTTCTTGAGCAAATCTGGACGCAGTTTGAAATGTTTTTTGGATGAAACGCAGATAACTGCAGTCTGTTTATTTTAGAAATAAGAAATAAGAAAAATCTCCATTTAATCTCATTGCTGTGATGGAGAACCAAATGAGATCTCATGTGTGACCTCTTTTCTTCATTTTATTAATATTTATAATAAAAACAACGCTTACACATGGTGGTTACACACTAACATAGAGACAATAAAATAAACAAACAAACAAAAACAACAATGACTTTCATTTTCTATGAATAAATCTGTGGGCAGCGTTTATTCGTTACAAACTGAGCTATTTTTCAGTGTATTTGCATGATTGCATGATTCGTTTGGTGTTCGACGTATATCTGACAGAAAAGTTCCTGTCACCCATAATTGAATGTAAACAAGAGAGCGTAAACCCTTGTCGGCGTGCATGTTTTGTATATTAAACTGTACGAAGCATCTTGGTAAGTTGTGTATGATTGAGTAGAAAACTGCACAAGCCATAGCAATTGATTCTGTGTAGATTCTTTTATTCTGTGTAAGACAAGTTAGCTAATAAAAGGTAAAACAAATATTGGTTTTCATAATGAGTCTCATTTGCCCAAGCAAAACACTCTGCCGAAGGCATTTTCACATCCTTAAATCAATATTTGCTGAAAATATTAGAAAACAGACCGTTAATGTATTTATCTTTGCAAAATCAGGATACGATTGTTTGAACATACTAATCAGCTAATCTGTCAACCCTGCTTGAGAAAAGACAGCTATGTGTGTTTTCAAACACAGCTAACAGTTTTAGATTGTAAGAATGTTTCGCTAACATTTCCATTAAATAATAAAAACATTAAAGAAGTTATTTTGTAAGTTCTTGGAATGTTCAAGACGTTTTTTGACGTTGTGTTAACGTTACTGTTTGTTTATAAGAACAATATTCAAAACGTAATTCTGTAACATTCCACTAACAACTTAAGAATAACATTTTAATACATGATACATAACAAAAAAAATGTTCTACTAACATTACTGACAGAACTTTTATGTATTAGCCAATGTTCTGAGAGCTTTCCCTGTTAGCTGGCAAGTAAAGTGAATATTCAGTGTGAACAGCAGTTTGTATTCTAGGTTCATTTTTTCAACAGAGGCCTAGTGTAATTTACACTGTAGTGTCCTAAAATAGTCCTGAAAGTGGAGCATACGCTTATCTCCTCCAGGTCAAGTGTTGACACAAGTGGATCTGGATTGGGCGGTTGCTGTTTACATGAGTCGGCTCTGGCCTGCTCTGCCTCATGCTGTTCAGACATCTTTACTTTAGTTCAACACTTGTTCTCACATTGAACCCTGAGGCTAACGCATGTGTTTGTGTCTCTTCGGCCCCAGACACACAGAAGCAAAGTCAATACGTGTTTTTTGGCAGAATTTAACTTGTATTTAATTAGACACAGCAGGTTTGAATATGGAAATACAGTAGTGTGTGGTCAGCATATGATCGTTCTAAAGTCTACGTTAATACAACGTATGAAAACCTGGACATTTCGACCGTTCCAATAACTTTTTGTTACTTCATGAAAACATTAGGGAAATGTTCTTGCAACCTATGATTGTTAGCTGGGTTTTCATAAAAATACCAGTGTCGTGCATTTAGGAGTAATTTGGAAAAACAATGAATATTTTTTAAAGCAGCTTTTTCTTGTGTACAGGTGATGGCCTGGACGTTCATGTTACATTAATGAAGTCATTCACAGGTGTGAGTCTGGTGAGCTTCGTTTTTGTTCATATAGTAATGGTTCATGTGAGCTTGTGTTTTTAAGATCTCTCGGCATCATCGAGCCCACCTCACACGTCAACAATCATTCATCGCGTCTTATTTTGCTTGCATCTGCAAAAGGCCCTAATGGTTCTAATTTATTACCTTTCACAAATGACTTTGTTATATATAGCCCACTGCTCTATATGGAGTGATTGTTATTGGAGAGAGAGAGAGAGAGAGAGAGAGAGAGAGAGAGAGGGAATGGTGCTGTTACATTCATCTTCTGCCTGGACATCTTCACTGCATCACAGGCTCAATATCTTGGTGAGGGACAAATGACACTGCTGCTACAATGGAATGTTGCTAACAGCGCTTCTGGTTTGACCTTTGACCTGCGGCGAGATCTTTGCTGTTTTTCGTCACAATAATAAGAAACATTCTTTATTTGATATCCGGATGATTTCGAGGAAATAAGGTTAAATCCATGTGATTGGATTTTATCCCGCTGCATTGAAGCGCTTTATAACGAATGGAAATAGATTCTGATACGTCCCGCATTAGCACGTGCGCGTGAAATCACTTTTTTACGAGAGGGATCGGCAAACCAAGACATTTCCAGAACATCTACTATCAATTTATTTTAAACAACACCTGTACAAAATACAAATACAAAACATGTTCAAACAGCAAGAGCAAAACACGAATGTAATGGATTTACTGACGTTACTGTACTTTTGTGCTCACATCACAACAGCTGTACGTTTTGTCCTTTGTGTTCATGCATCGCAACGAATGAAGGACAAATAATAAAATGCTA
This sequence comes from Botia almorhae, assembly GCA_036877575.1. Taxonomy (NCBI): domain Eukaryota; kingdom Metazoa; phylum Chordata; class Actinopteri; order Cypriniformes; family Botiidae; genus Botia; species Botia almorhae. The sequence continues at coordinate 28,211 of JAZGTJ010003969.1, forward strand.
CATCAAAAGCTGTTTACTTTACAGTCACTACAGAAAACTACAGCAATCACCAGTGAAATTTTTACAGCATAACAGTATCTACAGGATCAAAAAAAGGGTAAATTCACTTCCTTTTTGTTTTTAAGGAAAATTATACAGTTAAAAACATCCAACACTCGTAGATGATCTTTTTCTCAGTTTTACAGCTCACTGGCACGGTGCTTCTCACTCGCTGCTTTATCTGAGCTCATGAGCACCACATCCATAAGAGAAGCCAGTGTAAACAGAATGAAAATGTGAAGTGGAGCAAGTGGTACTGTGCCCAGTGTGTGTGCTAAATACAAGAGTGAATACTGGATTTAAGCTGACTGACGTGAATGTAAGTATAATGTGGGCGTGGCTTAAATAAGCCACACCCTTCAAAATCAAATAGCAGGGATCTGGATGCGAAATGCAGCTTTTAATAAAACGTCAGATCGTATTTTAAGTTTTTATATTGGGCTGATTTTATGGGCCGATTGCTTTGCAAAATAAATGTATAATATCCTCTGGATATTTCTGCCTTATGTGGTTAAATTTGTCTTTTTAAACGACGACATTCAGGTTAAATAAATGAAAGCTGTGAAGCAATCAAACGATCATTTTTCAAATCAGCATCCGGGCGCGATGTGAAAACCCTCTGGAACGAGTTTCCCCGCGCAGTGATTTAGCAGTGATGCATGGAGCTGTTGCCACAGTTACCAACGGGTACCAGCGCTTTATACAGAGTCGCAGAAATGGTCTGCGTGGATGTAGCAGAGAATGAACCCTCGAGCTCACACACTCCATCACCTCCAGATCAATAGAATCGTCCCGTCATGTTCAATCAACCATTTAAGTGTCTGTGTGTCCTCACCCATGATTGCTCTGGGAGCAATACCACCTGTGCAGGACTACATCTGTCTTTATTCACCATATGAATGGTTTGTAGTTGTAGGTTATGGTGTTGCTAGTCTTCAAATCTGTCACGAAAAGTATCCAATGGTCAAAATGCTGTTGCCAGATTGTCTTTGTTCAGACAAGAAGCAAAAATACGGATTAAAAACGGATTAAAATGCTTCTGTTCTCATAGAGTTTAGCACCACAGCGTGATGTCATAATGTAAGCAGAAGCAATATCACCAATATGCATCCTCAGCTACTTGCTGTCATTTTAGAAGTCTCTTGGACTGATGCTTAAATCGGTACTACGGCAACCGATGTAGATACAACAGAAATTGACTACACTGTTTAAAAACAAACGGATCAGATTTTGTCACTTACAAAATGACGTGCTAAGTCATTACTATGGCAACCGACGTCGACGGACCAGTTTTGACTACGCTGTCTGAACAAACGGTTTCTATTCAGTCACTTACAAAATGACAGTGTAAACAGTCAGTCGTAAAGATCCGATTTGAAAAGGGTATTTTGGGTGCATTGTGAACAATGCTCATGTAACATGTAGCAATCTAGCTAATAAAGGACTAGCTACTCAGAGACATGTTTTAACTGAAACTGACGACACTGCAAACTAAGTTAATTCGTCTCCTCAAACATTAAAACAAGAGATTAAACGCCATCCAGGGCATCCTTGCTAACTAGTGAGGACTCTTTGAAGGATAAACTCTTCCTTCCAGGCAGGAGCTCTTCGGCTGCAGCGCGCACGTCATCTAGTTCTGTGGTGTAGTGATCTGGGCTTTCTCCATTGGAAGTATCCTTTATGACGCTGTATGTAAGGGCCACGCTGTAAGTGGGGGGCTTCTCGGAGCGCTGAGAGCCACAATGGCACAGTTTCTGAAAGGCGGCGCGGAACTTCTGAGACATGGCGTTATAGATGATGGGGTTGATGGCGCTGTTCATGTAGATGCAGAGACGGCAGAAGAGAAGGAACCAGGTGTCCAGGTAGGCCTCCCTCAGGAAGGAGTTGACCACCACCAGAGTCCGGTAGGGCATCCAGAGCACGGCGAACAGGATCACCACCACTGCCAGCATCTTCGTCACCTACATCATACAGACAGAATGACAAAGTTTTTAATTTACACTTATGCATTTTTTCCAAATTGATTTACAGTGCATCTAATACATTTTGTTGTTCTGTTCTACCCGCTGAGCTACAAGAACACTATTTATTGGGAGATGTTACCAAACAACCAGTGGCATGCCTTGGTTGCCATTGGTGCCAGTGGAAACCAGTTACACCAATTCCAATGAGTAGCTGTGATTTCAGTGCATTTTATAGGTCATTTATTAATACGCAGCTTTACAAAAATTACATTGTATTTTTTCAGTACAGTTGGAGAACTGCATACATTGAAAAGTGTTGAATCTTTGTAACAGAAGGGAATCGGTGACAAAGGGAAAATCTGTTTTTTAATTACAGACGCATTACAATAATGGTACGTTTTCGTTTCACACTCAGTCCTGACCTTTTCTAACAGAATAAACCTGATTATCACAGTGCAGCTGTTTTATTGTTTGCATGGCTGTTACCACAAATATTAACAAACCGTAACCTGTCACGGCTCATATATGGACGTAGACAAATGTTAAAGCAAACGCATAGCTTTGAGGCTGGTTTTTTAAAAGGTCACGAGATGTCTGTTTTCTATACACCACATTAGAAAACCAGACACCAAACGCGCCCCAGAGCACCAAACGCACACAAGGGGCAGTCGCGCCGCGTTTAACAGATGGGCTCTGATTTCACAACGCGTTTCAACCTTTACCCGCTGGAGGCTGTTAGCAATCAGAACAATTTCCCAAATAATCATGCAGAACTTATTTATTATTATTTCCTGTCCCCTTAACCAATGACAGTGGTTTTAAGTGTCACAAAAACATGTTTGCCGCGAGCTCACCGCGCGCGCAATTACGCACGGTCGTGCGTAACTGAAACGTAACGTAAAGTTACTTCTGAGATAAATAAAATAAACTAAATGCGCACTTTACCTGTCTCCGAGAAGCCGCCGTTGTGCTGCTGGAGGAAGTCCTAGAGTTCACGGATTTGTTCACCACGCACGACTCCTTCTTCCAGTTTCTGCGACTTTCTTTGGGATCCGAGGGGAGTGGGTTGAGAAAAAGAATTCTAGCGATCAGTCCGTATAACACAGTCGCCAGCAACAGCGGGACAACATAAAACACCGCAAAATCTGTGAAGTATATCGGTAAATACAAGTTCCTGGACACTTTGTAGGCGCAGGTGATCAGGATAACGTTGTCGTAAACTACTTCTTTAGTGTCGGAGAGATAAAACCACATAACGCAATACAGAGTCGTCAAAACCCAAACGAGAACTATGATCTTTTTAGCTCTGGAGAGCGTGCACAGGAACTGCGCTTTAATCGGGTGACAGATGGCGATGTAGCGCTCAATTGTGAAGGCTGTGATGGAGCACGAGGACGCGTTGATGCCCAGATACTGAAAGTATGTGATGGAGAGGCAGCCGGCGTATCCGTACACCCACTGGCCGAACAGACTCTCCGTGATATTGGGCAGCCCCGCTGCCGTCAGGACCATGAGGTCAGCCACAGCCAGACTCACCAAGTAGCAGTTCGTTGGTGTACGCATGTGCTTGGTCGTTAAAACCACCAGAATGACCATGACATTGCCAACGATTCCGATCCCACATATAAGAATCACTGATAATATGCTTACGATTTTGTACTGGACACTGTAGTCGGTCCAGGTCGGGAGAGTCTGGTTGTCTATTGGGAATAAAGTGCTGTTCTCCATGCTAAGCTCGGCTTTTTCTTTATGGCACAACAAAATCACTTTTCAGCTGTCAGGTGCGCTCGCCAAAAAAGGTCATGTTTCAATATTCCGATGAAATTCCAAAGAAAGAAAATTCCATGATGTTTAAATTTCTCTTCCAAGATTTTGTGCGTATTTAAATGTCCTTCTGGATTAAAAGATGTCAATTAAAGTGACTGGATTTGGTGCAAAGCCAAGAAAATGTCCGTCGTAATATGCGTGATGTTATAATCTTCTCCTGGCGCGCATAACAGTGGAGAGCCGACTGAGGTGTTGCACCGCCCAGGGCTGAAGAGGCTGATATGGTCTCACTGCCACTCTGTAACCCTACGAGTCCAAGAGCGTCAGTAAAGGGCAGGTTGTGCAGTGCGTAATCCCGCAGCAGGCAGGAGAGAAAGTGTTCACAAGGGCTGTTCAATTACAGGTTTCTCAGTTAAAAGGGAAAAAATAAATACAGGTCTTATTCAGCTTCTAATTACAGTGTTCCAGCGCGATATGGTGTTTGTCTACAAGTCCGTTTGCTTTTGTTATATCAGAACTGATACTGTTGCTTTTAGACTGTCTGTATCGAGCGCATTGAGGTCACAGATTGATCCAAGGTGACCAGGTTTGATTACACCTGCAGAGGTGGCAGGGTTCACGCTCAGTGGAAAGGCATTATTGACACTCAACTGAGTCTATTGTGGACCGGGTCTGTTTGCATCCTCACTAACGCTCAGTTCTAACGAGGAGTCTTTTGTGTATTGACAGTATGACGAGAGGCAGACCGCTGTGGTTACTGGTTTAATTTTGCTGTTGCATTCCC